>JACCIZ010000070.1:0-167377 GCA_025506415.1 Flaveria robusta
CTTTAAGAACATCTCCAACAGAAAGATTCATTGCTCTCATGTCCACTTAGGTGGACAAATGGAGGAGAAGACGAAGGTTACAAAATTATGAGAGAGGGAAGAGAGCACTTGTGAGGGTGGCTGACGTGGAGAGGAGTCTGTGGTCCCTCTTGTTAGAGATGCTTTAATGGTTAAATCTTGCGTAACACGACTCTTAATATTAATTGCATGCTCGTAAATCTCGTTTACGTATGAGGTAACGTGTCAGTTTCCACCGCTACACGTGGGATGAACTTTCTTGGTTTCTTAAGCTTGTATGTTTTGTTCTTTTTATTTATAGCTAAATAATCTTGTGTCAATCAACGAGCATTTGACCCAATGGTATCTAAGTATTTAGTAGGTAATTCCTCTTTTTAAGATCAATGGTTCAAATCCTGTAATAGACAAGTTGTATGGACTTAAGAGTAAGTTAGGAGTCGTTCAAATAAAAAAAACTTATGTAAATTCGTATCATGTTAGTACACTTGACACTAGACATCTAACAAATCAATGATGATTACCATGTATGGTTCATACAATTAGTTAAGATTACATCATTAACTTCATATTGTCATTAACTCTCATAAGTTCGGTGTTAGAGAAAATAATCAAACATATTCTTTACATTTAGCTATAGATTATATTAGTATTTATAACTTTCACTCAACATGAAAGATAGTTATCATTATGTTCATCATATGAACTAGTATATTCTCTGGAGTCACATTGACATGTATTAGAGATAAATTTATATAAAAACATAATCATAAAAAAAAACTAGACCTATACTTTGACTCAAGCTAAATGATCAAAATCTTGGATCCGGACCAACAAACACTATGTCTTCATTTTGTGCTCATAATTTATGTCTTCGACCTAATAAACATAAATCTAAACATGGTATAACACACACATACATATTAAAAATCCACAAAATACATTTTAGAATATACTCACTTATTGTTATGAAAAGTCCCTATCCACACATCATGTGATTCAATAACAAAATTTAGATGGTGATTTTTGAAAGTTGATAGAAAGTGGAAGGCGTATATTGTCATATTTTTGGCTTCTTTCAATCTCTTCACATGCCTAGAATTTCCATTACATTTTCATACTCTTTATTTATCATATTATAATCAAAATAAATTGTTCCACATTTAGGCTTGTAAGTTGTAAGAAAACAACAACCGGTCAAATTGAAAAATAATCTTTTTGAATCTTTTGTTTTCTAGATCATTCTAGAGAAATTAAAACTTTTTTTTATTCATTAGATGATAAGCGCTTAGATCACTCTAATAAAGATCTCATGTTTGAGTACAGTTCTTACTGATTCGTTGTTATTAACTTCTTTAAAGGTCATCTTATAACACATTCTTTGTTTTATCTGTTTCATTGGTTAATAAGATATTATAGGCTCTTGAGGTTCTTGGGAATGGTCCAGCCCCAAAAAATATCTACAAATAGATATAAAGTGATTGATTTTGTTAGAATTGTCAAATTTCAAAAGCTTGAAGAAGTCAATTTGAAATTTTCAAACTTACTTCATTTGTCGAATGCCATCTTTGATGACTAAAATCTACATAAAGACCCTTGAACCTTTCACAATATTGACGATTTGACATTGCTTTTAGTATTTTATCATTTATACCAAACGTTATGTTGATTACTAAAATAAGAAGCAAAAGTATAATAATAATAATAATAATAATAATAATAATAATAATAATTTTGACTTTTTGTTAAGCAAAGAGATATAAGAACTAACATGATTGACTGGGCTTAGAAAATGAGGCCCACTTACTGTAAGAGACTCTGGTGGGTGGCCCATATTTTATGTTGCATGTTGTTCAATTGTTCTTATACATGGGCCATTATCCATTGTTGATTAACCCATTATTCAATATTCAATAATCAATATCATGCGTTTTACCCTCGCTTGGTATTTAACATTTAGTAATAACAAGAAAAAAATTCGAAACCAATCATTTTTGTAGAATTTTATATGACTCTATACTAATGTATATCCTTTAAACATAAGCCTAAAAATAATCTAGAGTAGTAATTTGAACACCCTTCGGCAAACCAAGCAGAAAACCATGGGTGTTGCGAGTTCACATAGGAGGTAATGTGTCGGCGTGAAATAAGCTCGTTGTTTTGAGTAAACTAGACAAACTGTTGAAAAACAAAGAAAATCTAATGAAAACCCATTAATGCTAATTACCTCTTTTTGTTGGCTAGCTGTTTTTACGATTGAAACAACTGATAACCAATGAATCGCCCGAGTTGCTCTCATAGAATATAAAAAAATGTTATATTTCCTGTTGTCAACATGTGCGGTACAAGTGTTATTGGTTAATGTTAGTGATAGATGGGTACATATCATTTTGATGGTGACAATGTTGCTGGATATGCCGTTAATGGGTCCTTTTCACTTGCATAACATAAATTTATAACAATTTGTTATAAAAAAATTTCATAAGTTTATATTAAATTATCCTACACTAGTTATTACAAAAGCATTAAATGTAACGTGATTTTCAGCCAATTGGAGAGTGGAGGCTTTCTTGTGGAAGGGTCTGATATGGCCTGCTAGTGATATATAACAAGTGTCCACTAAAATATGATACTTTACTTTTCTTTTTAAGTATAAAGACATGCATCATTCTTCATGTGAAATATTTTATAATTAATTTAGATTTCTAGAATCATCCTTATAAATCTTCATGTCTTTTTTTAAAAAATCCAACCTTCCTTTTTAACCAAACAATAACCAATATATGAAATCTGAAACATTACAACAATAAAATATATAAAATTTTACCTTCATGTTGGACATGTGAAAAGTCATGTTTTTATAAAAGAACTAAAAGCTTGAAAATTTTTATTACTAATTATCTATTGAGAAGCCGTATTGCTGACCAAGAACCGATTAGTGGACTGTTTCTTGAGTCTTTCCTGTTGACCAACAACTGTTGGCGATAGCTTACTTTTGCATCGACTCTTGATCTTCTCCTAAATGTTCAATCTTTTGATGAATTAAAAAGTTCAACTTAACTTTATTTTTAACCTTCTGGTTATGTAAATGACAAAGCTTTACTTGATGAAATTATGTTAAGTTGATGATCAGCATACTCAATCGGTTCATTAAGGGTAATTATACGTCAGTTGACACGTGACCAATTCGTACAACTATTTCTAACTACAATGGTTCACCTTCAAATTTCATTTCTTTTCATTTAGTATTTATTTATACAAATGGTTTGATATAGACCCTTGATACTTCAGATATCAACACCACTCATTTCACCAGCTAGTTTCTAAAATATAAAAGTATTATTATTTTATATATTAGAGCATTTACATTTTATTTCTTATTATTATTCATATAATTAAACTAAAAACACTACCTTTTCTCTTATATTTTAATTAAATAATATTTTTTTATAACTTTATCATTACATTTTTTTTTCTCTACTCACAATCATTTTTTAAAGTCTTAAAAAATATAAGAGTTGAACAACATTTTTTTAAATTTACAAATTGAACAGTTCATTTTCTCTACTCCACTTACAACCATTCCATATAATATAAAGAATATACTTACATAAATATAAAAAACAGGGCGAATGCTCTTATATGAGAGACATTATAGGATACATTGATAGACCCTATAAAAAAAGGTTATGAGTTCATATTCTTTCGTAAAGATACGTTTACTATTTTTTTAGTAGATGTAAAATAAAAAGTATATGTTATACACACTAAGAGAGAGATATATTTGAATGCGAAAAATGCATATGAGTTTGATTGTTAGAACATCTTTCACCTAATACATACACTTAATTTCCTATTGCTTAGTTCATTGCTCTTATTACTTTCTTATTCACTTCTTCTTCTTCGTCGGCTTCAACTTGTCATTTCTTATAAAAACACCTTCTTTCTCTCTCTGCTCTCTGTATGCATATATACACACACATATACATACACACAAGTCTATCTCTATCTCCATCTCTATCTCTGTCGAAGAGATATAGACATCGAGGTTGTCGGGGGAGATCATGGCTCAAATATTGCTACATGGAACACTTCATGCCACCATCTTTGAAGTAGACAAACTTAAGTCCAATTTGTTCCATAAGGTTACTTTCTCCCCTCTCTCTATATATATGTGTGTGCGTATGTATATCTCTATGTGTGTATATGCTTCATGTTCATATATATTGCAGTCAAATCGATTACTTGAGTTCATCTTCAAGGGCTTCTTAATTGCCCCCTTTTCTTCCTTCCAAATCACTTGAATTTTCGATCGTCTGCTCAAATCTTGATAATGGGCTTTTATTATGCATACACGCATAAATAATAGAATATAATATAAATATTAATATAATATATATCTTATATAATTACTTGCAGCTAGATAGCATTAATAATCTATAATACAAATTAGAAAAAAGAACCACATTTATTTGTTTCTTTTAGTCACATTTAGTACGTAGGTTGTTAAACTGTCTTGATCATATATAGCCATATAGGTTAGACCGTTTAATGCAACATATGTAATCCGGATCGAGTTTACACGAATACGAACACAACTTGTTTATCTAGAGTTTTTAAAAAAAAATTTATTTTGTAAATATTACTATTTTAATATTACGAGTATCCATAAATCAATTGCCTATAACCTAAAGAACTTGACGATCGTTTCTTTTTTAAGTTTTTGTATGAAATATCTGGTTAGTTAAGTTTTAGTTTTAATATAAAACGCCTTAGTAAGTTTTTAAAACCATAAGGTCAACCCTCGAGCCCAGCTTGTTTAGCTAAAAGCATTGAAAAACGCAACCGATACTAACCAAAACTCGTTTATTCTAAACCCAAATTTCGTATTGTATCAATGTTTTTTTAAGTAACTATTATTAAATACCACTTTAAAAGGACTAATTAAAATAGTTGTTGTTATGAGTACGCACATGACAAGTTTTACCAAACAAATGAATTGTCTTAGTTAGCCACCACTACACTAACTCCATCCTCAAACACTCACCTACCCCCATTAAACAAACACACTAACTTCATACCGCTTTACAAAAAGTATTATATTTATACAAGAATTATTTGTTATATATAGTTTGAAATAACTTTTATGATTAATTTTCAAATAAGTATTGAATAATTGTTTATTTTTTAATTTATTTTGTATAGATCGTAGATGGACTAGAACATGTTGTGAGGCTAACGAAAAATGCTGCAAGTCTTTATGCAACCGTGGACTTGGAAAAGGCCCGAGTGGGCCGAACCCGAATGCTGGAACATTGCTCGAACCCGCGATGGTACGAGTCATTTCACATCTATTGCGCCCACATGGCGTCCAAGCTTACCTTCACAATCAAAGAAGATGACACGATAGGCGCGACTGTACTTGGTCGCGCCTATATCCCCGTTACCAAACTTCTGACCCAGGAAATAATCGATGAATGGCTAGAAGTAGTTGATGACCGTGACAAGCCCGTACACGGTCATCCTAAGATCCATGTTAAGGTACAATTTTTCGAAGTTACACGCGAATGTCAATGGTCTAAAGGTATACAAAGCGTAAAATTCCCAGGGGTGCCCTTCACATTTTTTCCTCAAAGAAACGGGTGTAAGGTTACGCTTTATCAAGACGCGCATTTGCCCGAAAATTTCACGCCGAAGATACCCTTATCGGGAGGAAATGTTACGAACCACAACGATGTTGGGAGGACATATTGATGCTATATCGAACGCGAAACATTTAATTTACATAACAGGATGGTCAGTTTATACTGAAATAACTTTGATTCGGGATTTGAGAAGGCAGAAGCCAGGTGGAGATATGACTCTCGGCGAATTGCTTAAGAAAAAGGCTAGCGAAGGCGTTCGAGTATTGATGCTTGTTTGGGACGATCGCACTTCGGGTGATTTGTTTAAAAATGGGTTCATGGCAACCCATGATGAGGACACAGTAAGCTACTTCCGTGGCTCGGAAGTTAACTGTGTCTTGTGTCCTCGAAACCCCGATGATGGACGAAGTTTAGTCCAAAACATCGAAATTTCCCTTATGATAACTCACCACCAAAAGATTGTGGTGGTCGATAGCGGGTTGCCTAATGGCAACCCCAAGAAAAGGAGAATCGTGAGTTTCATTGGCGGAATCGATCTTTGCGATGGACGATACGACACCCCCTTTCATTCCATCTTCCGAACTATCGATTCGGTCCACCACGACGACTTCCACCAACCAAACTTCCCCAATTCCTCGATCAAGAAAGGCGGACCACGAGAGCCGTGGCACGACATCCATTGCAAACTCGAAGGCCCGATCGCGTGGGACGTGTTATTCAGCTTCGAACAAAGATGGTTGAAGCAAGGAGGCAAAGATTTACTCAACGACATTCGGGATCTCGACCACATTATCATCCCCCCTTCACCAGTGACTCTTCCACATGACCACGAAACATGGAACGTCCAGTTGTTTCGCTCGATTGATGGCGGTGCTGCCTTCGGATTTCCAGACAAACCCGAAGATGCAGCACGCGCGGGTCTAATCAGCGGAAAAGACAATATCATCGACCGGAGCATTCAAGACGGCTACATAAACGCAATCCGTCGTGCTAAAAACTTCATTTACATCGAAAACCAATACTTTCTCGGAAGCTCATTCGGATGGAACTCAAGTGACATTAAAGATGAAGACATCAATGCTTTACATCTTATACCGAAAGAGCTATCGCTGAAATCGTTAGCAAGATCGAAGCCGGAGAGGATTTTCGGGTGTATGTCGTGTTACCGATGTGGCCGGAAGGTGAACCGGAGAGTGCATCGGTACAAGCTATATTAGATTGGCAACGGAGGACTATGCAAATGATGTACGTTGATATTGTTCATGCTTTGAAAGCAAAGCATATTGTAGCCAATCCGAAAGATTATTTATCCTTCTTTTGCCTCGGAAACCGGGAGATTAAGAAGTCCGGTGAGTATATACCGTCGGAAAAGCCTGATGATGGTAGTAATTACCGCAGAGCTCAAGAATCACGACGGTTCATGATATATGTTCATGCCAAAATGATGATCGGTGAGGCTTTATTCTCTAAGTTGCTTACTAAAAATAAAATATTAAATAATTATTTATTCTTACAAGATAGCTTGATGGTAAATGATATATTCTTTAATTATATATGTGGTTGTGGGTTCAAATCTTGCAGGTTATATGGGGTTGATAATTATTTATTTAGTAATAGGAGTTGCTTTTTAGAAAAAAAAAATTAAATAATTAAAATAATTATATTTATGTTATTAGTTTTTGTGAAATCTTATAGAAGATATATTGTCACGTTAAATGAAATGGTAATCCAAACTTTGTGAATATTTTGTAGTTGATGATGAATACATAATCGTTGGATCAGCAAACATCAACCAAAGATCGATGGACGGAGCGCGAGACTCCGAGATCGCGATGGGGGCTTTCCAACCATGTCATATATCCAAAAAGCAACCGGCAAGAGGTCAGGTTCATGGTTTTAGGATGTCGTTATGGTATGAACACTTGGGGCTTCTGGACGATTGTTTGACACGTCCGGATAAATTGGATTGTATGAAAAAAGTAAACCAGATATCTATAAGATATTGGGATCTTTTTTGTTCTGAGAAGTTGGACCATGATCTGCCCGGACACCTGCTAAGCTACCCGATTGGGGTCACGGAAGAAGGAGAGGTTACCGCGTTGCCAGGGTTTGAGTACTTCCCGGACACAAAGGCTCGGGTTCTTGGTACCTTAGCAGGCTACTTGCCTCCAATTCTAACTACTTGAAAAATACTAAATGTTAAAAGACAAATACTATTTCATAACTCAGCATATTGTTGCTACTTAAATATGTGTGTCTATGTGGTCAAGATGACCGCTCTTGAACTTGGATTGTGGTTGTAAATTGCCAAATCTCAATGGCTAGTAAATTTCGGTCGTCGCCAACTGCCAAAATCTCCATGTCGTCATCGTTATTTTCCCAACTGGAGTTAATGATGCCGCTTCTCTTCAATCCGTAGGATTGTGCATGCCCTCGACGGTTCTGAAGTTACATCCGACCGAATTAATCGCGATACCAAACAAACCGCCATCATTGTCATTTGTCAACAACTCCACTATGTTTTCCGACTCTAATGAACTAACAACAAAAGTTTTAAGCCTTATGGCACACTAATCTATCTATTATAATAAAAGTAGGTTTTAAGACGACATGTGTTAAAATATTATGCTTTCTTATATTGATTTTCTCCGTCTTTCTCTCATAATAAATGATAATAATAAATAGTAATTATATTATTTAAAATATTTCCAAATTAAAAGATATTGTAAAATTATAAACTAGATTTTTATATAAAAAATAAACAAACTTTAAAAAAATATAAAAAAATAATTTTCTTAAACAGAAAACTTTTCTAGAAATTCTAACTCTTTTAAAACCAATTTTTTTTTATTTTAAGTGTAATCAAAAATAAAATTATATTTGAAAAGCAAAATGTAAAAAAAAACAATCCTATAAAACGAGAGTTTAAGATGATATTATTGTTGTTTTACTTGAAGTACTTATTTATAAGTAACTTAATCATATTTTATCTGAAAATATTATTATAATTTTTATCATAAACTATTAAATATTGTATTAATTAAATCTGTGTATTATACGGGGTATAAACTTGTAATTAATAAAACATGGAGTTGAGCATCGGCTCACACGTTCTTCTGTGCACCCGACTCAGTGAACGTTAGCGGTTCGACACTTCGACTCAGTGACCCATTTGTTTAATTCGGCTTTGACTTTTGAGCTTGTGTTGGTTGGGCCATGCCCTCACCATTTAAAACACCTCCGACCCATACAAAATTAAATGCGGCCCATGAGATGTTTTTATATAGAAATAACACTTGGTTTGTTGGTTGTCACATGCAAACGACCGAAGCCACTTGTGAGTTATTTAAGATCAAATCAATAAAAAGCATAAAATGAACTGAGCTTACCAAGTCTAGCCTTGTCGAGCCGGAGCCTAAAAAAAAGCTCAATAAATTATCGAGTCTAAGTCTAAGCTTCACACTTCAAGCTCGAGCTAGCTCGATCGTGAGCCTAAACGAGCTTTTTATTTATATTTATTTTATTTAATATATTTATATAAATAATTATTATTGTATATAAAGTTATGATAAAAACGGTTAATTAATATGTCTAATGTTATATATAGAATATAATTAAATTATATATAAAATTAAATATAAAAATATTTAAAAAATAATAATTAAATAGAAAACGAACCGAGCTCGAGCTTGAAAACTTGTTGACGAGCCAAGCTCAAGCTAAGTTCTCTTAGTCAAAATGAGTCGAGCTCAAACCTATACAAGATCAGGCTTGGCTCAGTTGTCACATCCTCCATAGAAAATGGTAAATTATTACCGCACACTTAAGCTATGCTTTTAAGATGCACATTTTCACGGTAGTTTTATGTTGAATATGCCCCAAAACATCAATTTTACCTAGAAAAGATCTTAAAAGTTCATTCCGTTATATAAATCAATATCTTGTTTACATTATGGAAAATTATTATCACGATATACTTGCCACTTCAACTAGAGTACTAGACCATGAACTTCAAACTTAACTAGTTAGAACTACTTGATCTATTTTTTCTAAAAGCTTTTTGTTTAATCCAAACTATATATACATACATGCATACATACATATCAACTCTAAAATTTTATTTTGAACAGCATATCAACTTTTAATTGATTTCTTTTTAATATAAATCTCACTACTCTAATAAAAAGATATCTAGAAACAGTGGCGGAGCTTGAACATCTCCGTAGGGGGGGCGGGGGCGGGGGCGGGGGCGGGGGAGGGGGCGGGGGCGAAATTATTTTTTTAGGGGGGGCGAACTCGATATTTATATAAAAATTTACATTACCGGGAAAAAAATTTACACTACCGGACCAAAATTTAACACTACCGACGAAAAAAGGAGGGGGGGCCCTCACTATCCTCCGCCCCTGTCTAGAAATGACACATGTTAACACCATATTACTCCTCAACAATTTTTTCACGCTTCTCTCTTCTATTAATAATTACATTAATTACTAATAATATTATTTATTTTTTTAGATTAAAACAATTTTAATAAATTAAGTGAAAGATATTTTTACTAATGTTATTTTTAAGAAAATAATTATTCATAAAATTAGAATACTTTTAGAACATCAAACTTTTAAAAAAATACAAAATATTTTATATTTGATGTTTTAAAAAGTAAAACTTTTAGAAACAAAAAATAATAATTGAGAGTTATAAGAAAAATTTTTTAATTATGATATTTTTTAAAACGTTTGTTTTGAAAAAAATTAATTTATTTATTATAAGAAACATTTTAATCATATTTTATTTTAGAATATCGATTTATAATTAATAAATTTTTATTTCATTTAATATTTTTTATTTAAACTGTGTTAGATACGGGTGTATTAAAGCTAGTATAGTAATAATAATGTATTGGCCATGTATTTTTCTACGCAATGACTCAATTTTATTTTAAGTAATATTTAAAAAGCGTCACAAGATCTCTCTCTGTCTCCCTCGTAAAGTGAATATATATTATTTTATTTCCACATGTATTTATGTAAAAGTATGGAACCCTTGTGGACCCAACTCCAGAAATAATTAAAAAGCCACACATATTTAAACATTTTTATTTTGTTATAATTTCGTTTGTATTAAATAGATCATTAACAAAAAAATATATATGACTCTGTTTCCAATTAAAATGCATAGAATGAAAACGAGTAATAATTTAATTATAAAAACATAAATACCGTTTGGTTCTATGTTGAGCATGACCGAAAGTCCGAAACACATCACTAACTAAGTTTTTAAAAAGACCTTGGATTAAGAACCGATGACCATCTGCAATCGTTGGTTTTTCGATGGAAAGGCCAAAGACTACGTCAATGTTTGTCGTTGATGGTGAGAGAACGCAAACAGACGCTTGAAGTTTTTTTTAATGATACAAGATATTTATATATACGAGGCTTGACTAAAAAAACTTAGTCAAGCCCCCAAATAAAGCGATTACATCAATAAAAGGGAATTCAAATCCAATCGTCCCAACTAACATTAAGCTTCCAGATCCTATTGATGAAACACAAGAAAGAAAAATTAACAATAAAGTGATCAGAATAAACAGATCAATATAACATATAAGTGATTTAGTAGAACGAAGAAAATGTCAAGCCACTTGGATATCAAGCTCCAAGTTTAACCACAATGAAACACCCGTACAAAAAATATCCAAGGATTCAACAAGGAAGAGATGTTGAACTCTATTTTGCTCAAATTTACTTTAATAGTAAGACGGTCCAATATAATACTCTACCAAAATGTTTGAACTTTTTAGAAACAAACCTATTTCACATAGTCGAGGAAAAACTCGTCGGGATGAAAAATCGATCAAGGAATTCGTGTGTACCAATTCATCTTGATAATACAAGCACCAACCCCATCAATCTTTGTGATCCACAGACAATAAGCCATCAAGAATCGATAAGAGCTCGGTCAACTAAACAAAATCAAGACCTCTCTCGGCTTGATACAACTAAATAATAATTTTAGTAATAATAACATGTTACCATCGGGTGAGAGTATCATGTTTACTAAACCAAAATTTCAAACATGACCCTAATAAAATAAGTTACAAAATATTAAAATATATTGTAAAATTAACAGAAAAGTATTGGTGAAAACTACATAAATATATAAGTAAATAGAGGATGTAAAGTAAGCATGATTTAATACAAAGAAAGAAGAGATGAACAAGTGGGGGGTGGGGTGGGGTAGGACAAAAGAACCAAACCTTAGAATATGCCCTTATCCCACTTTTTCTAAAAGCCATTTCACTTTGAAAATTTAAGGGATCTTTCATAATATGCTCTTTTATCCCATCTAACCACCATCCTTTACATAATATTATTTGTTATATATTAATAACAAATCAATTTTAGAGTTTGTGAGGTGTTATTGAAACAAGATCTATTGTTACATGTTGTCTTTATCTCTATCATGGTGTTGTATTGTTTATTATGTTATTTGTGTTGAAATGACGTGTCGTGATGTAATATGTGACATGTGTTATATGATATGATTTCATAATAGAAATAAAAAAGCAAAACAAAAAAAGTTGAATACGTATTTCACATTTAAGGGTTATGTTCTACCGTCCTTAACTGCAACTTTAATTAAAAATGTTGATTCTAAGAATGAGATTTTCCTTCTTCAACCTTTACTACCACGGAGCCAAAATATATTAAAGTACAAATATTTCTAACAAATAACGTGTTTCAAGAGAATTTTACATGCTTAATATCCTCTTTTTTGCAAAAATGTAATTTAAAATTTAAGTTGTAATTTTACAAGTATATAAACACAAATTTTATCACATATAATTAAAGAAAATTGAATATAATTCACATGTCTTTTTTGTTTATTTATATTCGTAAATATTCGTTTTCATTTGTTCATTTACATTCGTTTGTATATGTTACATTTTGATATCTATTTCAGCATTAAATGTTAGTTGTAACAGTGTTTGTTTATGATCGTTTATATTCGTTTGAAATATGAAAACAAACAAACAACGCGAACCTACCTTTTGAATAGGGGGTCACCCATACCCCAATAAAAAAATAACATTGCGACTAAACTTCATGTAATTTCGATTACGACCCCCATGAAATTTCGACAAGACCCTCATGAAATTTTTACATTGACTCCGAAGAAAATTCATCTTTAAATTCAAATTTTTACTAATACAAACCTATTATATACAAATTAAAAAATATAAAACAATTAATTTTAATAATTCAAACCCAGTCTAAATAAACTAATTTGAATTTAAGCACAGACTATACAATTAACCCTTATACCCACTTACCTATTAACTTATTAAAAGTCCAATTAACTTAACTCAATTATTTCTATAACAATAAAAAATATAAAAAAACTTGTCCTTTGTTTCGTTGTTCCAAAGTCAACAAGGCAAAATTAAAATGGCGTACTAAATTTGTTTTTATCTTTTTACTATGTGACCAAACTCGACCCAACACGAATCAAACTGACAAAATTAGCATTTAATTATATTCAATAACGCTTAAAATTTTCCAACCCCTCCCTTCCGATGTAAAAGATTTCTAGATCCGCCACTACAAACAAACACAAAATAACAAAAACAAACAAACAAACAAAGTTCGTATATGTTAATTCTTTTATTGTTTTTTTTTTTTTTTTTTGAGTTAAATGGGTTTTACGTACTTGAGATTTCATAGAAATTATCATTTGAATTCAAAAGTTTAAAATATTGTCATTTGCATCCAAAGGTTTCACTAAAATTGACATTTGAATCCAAAGGTTTCACTAAAATTGTCATTTGAATCCATTTAGCTACATTTAACTAACACAGTTAATTTTTTCTAGGCCCGTCGATTTTATCCGTACCCGATTAACCCGCCCGAACTGACCTTACCCGTACCCGAATAAACCCGACCCGAACCATCCGTTACCCGAAGAACCCGAAAACCGATTAAACTGATTCTTATTCGGGTCGGGTTTCGGATAGACTTTCAAACCTCAAAAACCCGAATAACCCGAACCGACTAACCCGAAATCCGAATAACCCGATCAAACCATATTATAATTTTGTAAATTGTATGTATATATTTGTTTAGATTGTCCAAATTGATCAAATTGTTAGTATATAAATATATATTTAAACACATTTCATAAATTATAGAAGTAAACTAATTTAAGTCCACTAATTTTATAAAATTTCCAATGAAAACTCACTAAAATAAACTAAATTAAGTCTATTGTTTAATACCAGAAACCCGACCCGAACAACCCGAAACCGATTAAACCAATTGTTATTCGGGTCGGGTTTCGGGTAGACTTTCAACATTAAAAAACCCGAATAACCCGAACCGAATAACCCGAAAACCGATTAACTAACCCGATCAACAACCCTAATTTTTTCCGTTAAGTTTCCAACATGAGAGTTATTTTAATAAAAAAAAATTACAAAATAAAGAACCAACTCACGTGAGAGTTTTTATATGTTTAGCTTCTTTTGATAATTGCAGTTATGTTTGACTTTATAATATTCTTTTATTGTTTTGTTTTGTTAATGTATTCTGGTTTAATAATCGTGTTACTTTTGCCGGTTTTATTAAACATAGATTTATTTGGTTTAAAGTTTAATTATGGTTACGATAACTGATTTATTTGTTTATTTAATTTTTGTTTTGTATTCAAATGGTAATTTATATGAAACCTTAGAGACGTAAAATGCATTTAACTTTTTTTTTTTTTTTAAAGTTAAACGAACATAACAAGTTGGTAGATTTAATTAGAAGCGAGCGAGTCACCGGCCCACCACCACCGTCATTCTCTCTCTCCCCCGGAGAATAAAACCGGAGATATTCTCTTCTCCAGAATATGCCTTTAACCCTCCAACGCATATTCCCCTCACCCTCTTATATCCCACCTTCACCTTCTTCTTCACCTTCACAAATCTCAATTTTCACATATTCTCATCAACCACCATGAAATTCGGCAAGAGTTTGAGCAATCAGATCGAAGAAACCCTCCCCGAATGGAGGGACAAATTCTTATCCTACAAAGAACTCAAGAAACGCTTGAAACAGATCAACCCACAAGACAAATCGTCCGATGATTCTAACAGGCCGGCGAAGAGGACAAAGGTGGTCTCCCAAGAAGACTCTACGGTCGCCGCCGCCGGTGGTGGTGGGGAGATGTCGAAGGAGGAGGTTGATTTCGTGCAGTTGTTGGAAGAGGAAGTGGAGAAATTCAATTCGTTCTTCGTGGAGAAGGAGGAGGAGTATATCATCAAATTGAAGGTATGGAGATCTGGATTTTGGTTTTGTTGGTGATTTTGGTAAATTGTGTTTGTGGGTGGATTGATTTTGGGTATTTGGGGATGAATTTTGGGCGAATTGTGTTGTGTGATTTATTCGTTAGGTTATGTTATTGATAGCGTAGAGTATGATGATTCATTACTCATTACCCATTAGTGTCGATTGGTGATTAGTGATTTAGGAATACTGTTAAGAATTGCTTGATGACATGAGTTGTCTTCATGGAAATGGTAGATATAGAGCTTTAAGTTAGGGCTAAAGGCTTTCATTTTTTCAAGAATATTATAAATTGCATCTATTCATTGTTATCTTAGAAAGAAGGGCAGTCCTATTGGCACACCACTGACAGACGATACGGGGTAGGGTATATGACAATACGGGCCGTATGGTATGTCAGTGGGGCTGGTCATTGTTGTTGACCAGGTCATACGCGCCGTATAACTCCACATAGGTAGTCAAACTGACCGTATAAAGTAATACGGGCAGGATGACTTTTTAAATTATTGGCACATATATTTAGAAAAATCTTACATGGCATGCATTTCAAAAGACATCATTGGGCCGTATGGCACTATACGGCTCGTACAATGTCTCGGACGTGATTGATATGACATGTGTGACGTAGGTTTGACTAAATATCATACGGCCCGTATGGCATCATACATCCCATCCATAAAGAATTAATGCTATTGGTATCAAGATTCTATCTTTTTTTAACAGTTTTTAATGATATTTAAGACATATAGTAGCTTGTTTGCAAAGAGAAATACACTGTAGAAAGATTCTTTATGTTTTAGATCACATAAGCAGCCCCTCAATGCCTTGAAGTGGTGGATATGATATGAACCATAAGATAACTTTAGTCAATTCCTAAAGTCAAAATGGTACTTTGAAGTCAAAATCTGGTTTAGTCAAGGTTTGATTGTGATTAAAGATGTTTGTTTATGCTATTGGCATACAGGACTTTCAGGATAGTGTTATGAAAGCTAAGGATTCAAACGAAGAGATGATCAAGATACGAAAAGAAATAGTCGATTTCCATGGAGAGATGGTTTTGTTAGAGAATTACAGTGCTCTTAACTACACAGGTAGATCACCAATCTTTCTTGTAAATTCAAATTATTATTCATACTAATATGAATATCAAACTAAAATATTGTTAATGACGTTTAATCGTTTGATTTAAACAGGAATAGTGAAAATACTAAAGAAATATGACAAAAGAACAGGAGCGCTCCTTCGATTACCTTTCATTCAAAAAGTCCTGCAACAACCATTCTTCACCACCGACTTGCTTTACAAGTTAGTAAAGGAGTGTGAGGCGATGCTAGACCGCCACTTCCCACTAACTCAACCACCACCTCCTTGTCATGAAGCCGACAATGATACTAGTGGTGGAGGCGGTGGAGAAGGTGGTGAGGGACCCACTACCAGTGCAGCCGACAGCAGTGAGGCACCATTGAAAGCGAAAGAACTTGCTGAGCTTGAATACATGAAGAGCTTATACACAAAAAGCACCATTTCGGCTTTGAGGGCTTTGAAAGAAATAAGAAGCAAAAGCTCGACGGTTAGTGTCTTTTCGTTGCCTCCTTTACAAGTAAGCGGAATCGAGGAAACTTGGAACAAGCTTCCTCTTCATGAGCAACTAGCAAAATAACAAGAATGAATGTGTTACATGTAGTCTGTTTTACATTGAATGCACAATGGTGCTTTGGATTAGATGCTAACTATGGATGTAAGATACATAGATAGTGATGATTAACCACAAAGATGATTTTGTACCATGTATCTTCCATTTTCTACCCTTGAAACTATGATTATTTTTGTGATTGTATAAAAGGCTTGAATACTTTATTAATATAATAATCACATTGATGTGATTCTATTGTATTAACTTATAATGTAGGTTATGTGCACCAAACCACAAGACGTATTTATATGCTAAATAAATACATGAATATGATACATCAATTAAAGTCAGAAGAGAATAAAAGAGTTTTTGAGAATCCATCGTCACAATGCTAAGGGTGCGTTTGGTTCGTGGAATTTGTTGGAATTAGAATTGGAATTGGAATTAGAAGAAATTGCAATTGGAATTCAATATTTTCCAAATCAATTGGAATTCAAGGGAATTGGAATTTATAACTGGAATTCAAATTTCAAATTAATTATTAGTGACAAAACACTTATAAAGGAATTGTAATTTATCACTCATTGCAAACCACCATCACCTCCATGATTACTGATCTCTGCCGCTACATACCATCGGCCGCCACCGCCGTCACCACCAACAATTGACCGCGACCACCAACCGTGCCCAACGATCACGCCCATTGCTAAAAACCGATCGTACCCAACCGTCGCCACCAACCGGTCAAGCACGTTGTCGAAAACCGATGGTCACTGTCGAGCGCATCTAAAACCGACGCGGTTCGGCGATGACAGTCGGTGATCAACTACGGGTGCGGTCGGTGGAGACGACCGTTTATAGGCGCAGATGCAGTTAAAAGTGATCGTCGATTGTCGACAACGATGACAGCACGATTGGTTATTGGCGGGTTTGGGTTATCGACGACTGTTGGTGGTCAGGTAGCGGCAGTCGAGCGATAGTAGTTAGGGCGGCGGCGGTCGGTGGTCAGTTAGCGGCAGTTGGGCGACAGTAGTTAGGGCGGCGGCGGTCGGTGGTCAGGTAGCAGCAGTTGGGCGACAGTAGTTAGGGCGGCGACGGTCGGTGGTCAAGTAGCGGAAGTCCGGCGACGGCGGTCAGGGCGGCGGCAGTTGGGGTCGGCAGGCGTCGGCGGGGGCGGGCGTCGGCGAAAGTTGTTGGTAGCATTAGTTGGTGGTGGGTGGGGGTGGTAGGTGGCGGTCGGTGGCGGATGCGAGGGTCGGTGGAATTTGAAATCCTTCAAAATTTGGAAGGATTTTGAAATCATTCATTTGAAGGAATTTGAGAGAATCAATTCAAATTCCAATTCCAATTCCTTTCGCAACCAAACACGTTAAAAATGAATTCGAATTCCAATTCCAACAAATTCTACCAACCAAACACAATGACCAATGGAATTTAGATTCCAATTCCATTAAATTCCTTCGAATTCCTGCATACCAAACGCATCCTAAGTTTTGAAGTGTTAGTTCCTCAAAAGAGGTAGCTAATCTCTGGAACACCGTGAGGTTATGACCCTTTTTATCCTGCATATCAACTGCACATCCGCAAACAACCATTACATACTTCCAACTAGGGGGTGTTAATTGTGTTAGGTTGACGGGTTGAATTATTCAAACTGAACACAACCCATATATTTATTCACACCAGAAACATCAACTTTAACCTTAGCACAAGTAAAATCGTACAACCAAACACAACACGTTTAACCAAGTTATCTAAATGTATCAAACAAGTTCAACCACATTGTAAATGTGTTAATCGAGTTGCAGTTTTGGATTAATGGGTTGAACAGGTTGGCAAGTCAATGCTTTTTATTAAACATGTTAAGTAGGTTTGCCGAACACGATGAAGAAGAAGAAAAGTCAAAATGAATCTAGGTTTTTTCCAACATTTTACGCCCCAACACAACACTTGGGTAAGATTACTCATCATTTACAATCAACTATCATTGTATAAAAATATAAAATAATGTGTGCAACGTTGATAGCTAAAATTTTCCACTAAACTTTTAGCCATAAAAGAACATATGGTATGAAGTTCAATCAAACCATTTAACAAACAAATAAAAATAAAAACATATGGAATAAAATGTCGAATAATCTTAGCACTCATAATCAAAAGCAGTACAAATGTTAAAAGATGATCTTCAAAATTTCAGTATTCAACTCATCAAGGGCTTCTAGCCCTTGAACAAAAAAATTGTAACTTTCTTTAATCAAATGTTAAATCAAGATCCATATCAACCCAAGAATGGTAAACAAGTTAAAGGGTTGAATTCAAACTTGAATCCAAAGTGATAAATGAAATCAAAACATAAAAAATATGAAAAAATATAAAAAATTGGATCAAGTTTAAGAACTTGACTCATTCTTTCTTGACCCATCATCTTTGTTTTCTTCCAAAAGCTTTCCAGCCTCCTCAAGAGGCTTCTTCTCAGCCTCTTTAGCCTTAAGAGCTTGCAACTTAGCATGATTATAATAAGCAACACCCAAGAACGCGATCGCGTAACCAAACAGATTGATCGGCGTCACAGTATCCTTAATCACAGACCAAGAAAACGCGATCAACAACCAATCTTTAACCACACCAGCAACATTCATAGTCAAAGCAGAAGTCTTCCCAACAAGCAAGAACACAGCAAGATTCAATGCAAATGCACAGAAAGAATTAGTCCCAAAAACCACAAAATCGAATTCAAAACTCGAAGTCTCCAACAACTTAGGAGCCTCGACAACGATCCAAGGAACAGTCAAAAACACCAAACAACAAGGTGCAACATAGTACAAAGATGTTATGGGATTAAAGCTGATCCCTTTAGATGTCAACAAGATTTGAATCAACACCAATCTTGTGGCTTCAAACACCACAGCACCAAGCTGCAACAACACACCCCACGAGTCGAATTTCGCTTCGCCATAGGCTGCAACCGCAACCCCGAATGAAATCGACAACATATTACTCATGGTTTGCGACTTAAAAGCTTCTTTCTTGAACAGAACACCAATTGAGTAAACAGCAACAGGCATTAAAGCTTTCAGCATTTGAATAAACGAAACAGAGAGGTAAATGTAAGCCGAATTCGACAACCATAGGCTAATTGAGTAAAGCAAACCAATGGGTACAACGGATTTGAGGTACACATCTCGGGTCATTTGAACGGGTTCGACGACCCGAATGATGGTAACAAGAATGTAAGCTAAAGAGGAGCAAAAACCCATGTGGATCATGGTGAGAGAGATGGGAAAAGGCCAATTATACATCTTTTGATCGAGGATGAATTTGTTGTAGACGATGACGGTGAAGCTGAGGAAGATCCAGATGGTGACGTAGGTGTAGGAGAGGATGATGTTCTTCAATAGACCTTCGCTCAGAGCCATGATCGATCGATTGAATGATTGATTGAGTGATTTTTTGATCGATTTGGGTGTTGATTGAATTGAATTTGATGTTTGTGTGATGAATATGTGAGTAATGTTGTGATTTGATGATTTGGGGTTTGAGTGGGAGAACGAGTCTGTGTTTGTGAAAGAGAAACGCGGAGAAGCGTTGTTTTTCGATTGGAGGGGGTGAAGTGTAATTAATGATTGTAAAAGGGTGATTGAGTAACTTTTTGGGTTCTGTTTTGAGAATTAAAGACCAAAATGTTATCCAAAGTAAGTAGAAATTACCTTTTACACGATTTTATGGTTTTATCTTAAAAGACTGTAAGAAAAACTGGTCAAGTTGATAGCTAAAGCATAAAATGGTTTGATTTTGTGGTTTAATGTTATAAGTTTACGCTCGAGGTTCTTTTAGTTTAATACTAGTAGAATATTTAAAGAGTAGATATTTAACAAGTCAGAAATAACACATTTAATGGTAATAATGACACACATGTTCGTTAACTTATAAACATTTGTCATCTATTATGTTTTATTTTAATTAAATTTTAGTAATTCATACTATTATTCATTAGCTGATATTTACGCATATCGTTAACTAAATCAATGACACTTATAATTTTTACTTTTGTTACATAGGGCAATCTTTGTGTATAGTTATCATATATTTATACTTGATTTCCCCTCAAAATTGCTCACAAGGATGATTTCAAGTGAAATGAGAAAACGACATTCTATGTGATGACTAAAATCAAATGTAAATTTATAACAATTGTAGCATTCTTATGCAACAAAACGTAAAAAGTTTGATGTACTATGGGTTAAAATATTATTAATTATATTATCCAATAAAATAATTTAAAACGTAAATAACCAGTTTGTATATGTTTTATGCTAAACCTTCTGATCTTCCATTGATCTTTCGTTCTATGTACTTCTCTCTCCTTCACACTTTTTTTTAATTGTCATACAATTTAATGAACAAGTGCCAAAGTTTAAAAAAGTAAAGTCTGATGGCAAAAATATAGTAACCTTAAACTTAACTAAAGAAGTTAATTTTTATTGCATATACTAGATGGTGGTACTTGCGTGTTGCGACGGAGCCATTGACGTGATTAAATACATAAAAAGAAGTATTTGAAGTTTGACAGACTTGATTCTGCACATCAAAACATTAATAAAAAATAACACATCACAACTGTATACCAGAGAAATCAAGTTATATGTATAACCATAAAACTATATTATTATGACAATATAACAAAAAAATGCATTATATTTTGATTTCTATTTAAATTATCACAATTAAATATCTTTACATTAACCAAAACATGCAAACTTCTTGTTAGAGTAAATTACACGGGCAGTATCTAAAATTTGCACGTATTACAACTTTAGTTCTCACTTTTAAAAAATTAAAGACGCGGGCCTGAACTATGCTTGTTTTGCACATTCGTAGTCCCTAACACTAATAAAGGTTAACTTAATCAGCTAAGTATATGTAAAATAACTAAAGTATCCTTACTATTAAAATAAAATTATTCAAAACCATATTAAATAGTGGGACTCATATTATTTAAAATTAAAAAAAAATGAAAATAAATATTAACAATTACCACACCCAACCTTTTCTCCCCCCTATAACTATTCTGGCAGGCCCACCACCATCTCTGAAGACTATTCTGACAGCCCCACCGCCACATCCAACGATAGCCCGGCAGCCACCACCATCAGCTTCATCTCTCCACATCATCATCACACCATTACATTTTAAGATTTTTTTCCTCCAACCACCACTAGCACCAACCCATCCAATCTTTCTGCATGAAACCACCACAAATCCCCACCGGAAGAATATGAAACCGACCACCCTATGAACCCCCTGAAATCATCATCACAAACATCGCAGATCCCTTCGATATGATCTAAACTGACATATTTGAAACCAAAAGTCACCATTACGAGTGTCTTGTCTTCCGGCGCTAAAAGCGGGTTTTGTTTTGGCGATGATTAAGATCAGCTGTGGTGGTGATAACGACTAGTTGTGAAGCTTGTGACGAGTGGTGGTGGTTGATTTCTTATATGGTGATTGAGTTGAGTGATGAAGATGAAGGGAATGGGTGAGGTGGGTGGGAAGGGGTGGGGTAAATTAGGTTTTATTTAAGATTTAATATTATTTTTTTTTAAATTTAGTGGTGTTTTGGTAATTTTACATTAACTTAACAGAGAAACTTAATATTTGTTAGCGTCAGAGACTGTCAACGCACAATATTTATATAGTACAGACCCGAATTTATAATTTTTAAAAAATAAAAATTAAAGTTAAAATACGTCCAAACCCTAAGAAGTGTCGGTCTAACTTACTCTTCTTGTTATAAACACAAAATCAGATATACATAATGCATTCTTTATAATTAATCTATAGAATCTAATAAGATAAAAAAAGTTTTGACACTTGTCATTCTCTTAGACCACATTTGTGACACTTGTCACTTTTTAAACATTCTCACTTCATTTTCCCTCCAAAAGGGTATTATAGTATTTAAACACTCAAACTAATTTCTCTCTTTTAATAAAATTAATTTTATTAATTGATATATTTCTCTCTCATCTAAATTTTTTAAAATCAAACTATGTTTTTAAAAATAAATTTATGAAGGAAATTAAAAATAATATTTTTTATTAAATCAGAAATAATAAAAAAACTAAATTTTTATATAATATAAAATTTTCTAAAGCACTAAACCTTTTTGAAACAAAATATTATAATTCGGTCTTTTTTTTAAAAAATTATAAAAAATGTAAAATTTTCTAAAAGCAGTTTTATTAAAGCAACCAAAATAATTAGAAACCCGAGTTTTTAATAAACATAATTTTTATAAAAATATTTTTTTATAAAAAATTCTTAAACAAATGTATAAAAATAAAACTATTTAGATTCGAGAGTTAAAAAAAATAGTATAATTTTTTTACTTCTTGAACTATTACGTATAGATATTTTTAATCATATATTATATTAAATATATCATAATGTAACTTTTCGTGTTTATTATCAACTATAATGCGTTTAATAAATAGATTTCTAGCCTATCTATTTATCTAAATATATATCTATCTATCTATAACAAAAAAAATTCAAAATAAAACTTGACACAATTTTAAGTTGTATCATACTAATCGCCTTATTTTTATTATTATTATTATTATTATTATTATTATTATTATTATTATTATTATTATTATTAATATTGTATACTAATAATATTACTCATACAATTTTAAATTAAAAATTATATAATTTAATAAATTAAAACCTAATTTATTTTATTAAAAGCACATTTTTTAAAACAAAAGTATTATAAAATACAGAATACAGTAACTTTTTTTAAAATACAATTTTTTATTCTTAAAATAAAATATTTAAAACCCATATTTTTTTATAAAATAAAAGTTCAAGAAAAATATAGTATTGTTTATTTACTTAAAGTAGCTATTCATATGCAATTGTAATCATATTTTATCTTCAAACATGGTTTTATAATTTATAAAGTTTTAGTACTAATTATTTAATATTTTATATATTCAAGCGTGTAATACACGAGGTAATAACCTAGTTATTTTTATATTAACGAGAATACACATTCTTACTTTTGTATCACGTGGTTTTCTACTTCTGCACATTTTACCCTCATAACTTTATCCAAAATCCAAACTCTTGTAATATAAATATCCATATTTTTTCCAAAAGAAAAAGGGAAAGTGAAAGTGACAAGAGTCTTGTAATGGAAAATTTTGAATATATGACGTGTATCTTTCAAAAATATCCACGTGGATATTCTTGTTCACTCCAAATGCGTTGTGTCTTCTTCTTGTTCTTACTCTCGCTTTTATTATTCCTGACATCTCTCTAACATAAAACAAATACTCTTAACAAGTACACAACAAAAAAACATAAATATTAATTTTAATACTGACAATAATATTATATTTCAATTTTCATTAAAAGTTTTTGTAACTTTGGTTTATATACACATTATATATAAACGGAAATCCGGTTGTATGAACATAACATTTACCGTACCATGTGAAAAACCAAAGAAACACGTATTAAAACCCTCATATTAGATGTCATTTGCACGTAAGTCTTTGTTAACTTGACAATAACTATCACAAATAACCGATACATTTTCATTTTGTGATGTAAAGTCTCTTAACTCGATTTTAATATATTAAGCATATGAGTATGAATTTGTTTAAAATACATGTATTCGTGAAATAAAATAGAAATGTTAGTAACAAGCACACTCATGTCAAAGATCGATAGACATTTTTTTCTGGCATAAACTAGGATTGATCCCCGCGCCTTGCTGTGGGATCTTTTTGTAACAACGTGGAAACCATATTAACACAAAAGAATAAGAAATTATCAACCAACAAGAATACAAAATTATGGTTTGGTTAGATATATACACAACTTACGTGATAGACCAACAAAAAATGTTTTCTATGTTGAAATTTCATAATTGATTTTAACATAAGAGTATATCGATATCATATATCAACCAACGATTATACAAAAATATGGTTTGGTTAGATATATACACAACTTATGTGATACACCAACGAACGGTTATAAAAAACATATGTATCAATTTTCGTAAAGTAAATAGTAGTTTGTTTAAATTTGTGATTTAATTCCAGAAATGACTTTTAGAGAATGTTTTTAAGCAAACTCCTTATAATCTTTAAGATATTTTAGCAGTGTATCATAAATTTCAATTTTGAAGATCTTTTATTTTTGTTAAGATGAATGTTATTGTATATGTACATACTATGAGTAAGCTAAGTGCGTGCTTGTTTATAAATTATTTAAGTTAGATGGTTAAAGTAGAAAATGGAAAGTTTTCCTGAAAAAACTAACATAGTGTGATTATTTATATTAAGACCGCGCGTTATCGCGGGTCTCCTACTGGTTTAATTGTCTCCTACTGGTTTAATTTTCTGTACAGAATTATGATTTGCGCGTTGCTGCATGTTAAATAATGAAAGAGTTAACGTTTTAGAAACTATTAAAAAAAACAACTCACGTACACTCTAAAATCTACTCCTCAGAAATTTAATTACAAATAATCTAAAACAAATGTGTCATAGACGTAACTCGAACTTTGACCTCAAAAGAAAAATTATCACTCTAGCTTCAAATGATTTTGTCATACTATAACGCACTCGTGAATCTAAAAATAAATATAAATAATCAAAGTTAAAATGTATTAAATAATGAAAAAGATCTAGAAAAACATCTATAGTATAAAAAACATATCATAAACTCTAATATTTTGATAAAAGAAAAAAAAGTAAAATCAAAACGTAATGAAAGAAAAACCATCAATATTTGAATGAAATATTGTTGTTATGGGTATTGAACCCATGATAGCTAAAGATAAAACACAAAAGCACTAACCATTCCATCTAGCCTGTCTAATACAAACATTTTCTCAAACTAAATTATTTAAACTAAAGCAAATTTGGTAAATAAAAAAAATTTTCTATCACTGTAGCAACCGATACATAAATAATGGTATATATAATATCATTATAGAATATTTTGTTGACATGAAACAGTATTTTATTACTTTATTATCGTCTTTTGACAAATTTATATCATCTCCATGTCAAGAAATTTACTTTATTTTCATTATTTTTACACACCTAGAACGTCAATCATCAGATTCAGATTCGTTTAAATTACTTTATTTTCATTATTTTTACACACCTAGAACGTCAATCATCAGATTCAGATTCGTTTAAGTGGTGATAAAATTGTTAAATGTTTTAGAGAAAATTGCATAAATAGTACCTGTGGTTTGATCAGATTGCATGATTGGTCCCCAGACTTTTAAAATTGCAAAGTTAGTCTAAACTTTTGTTTAGTCATTGCAAATTTAGTCCCTAAATTTTACAAAAGTACAAAGTTAGTCCAAACTTTTATGTGGCCGTTGCACTTTTGGTCCTTAAAATTAAATTTTAAAGTTAATTTAAATTTTATAAAATACATAAAAAATAATGAACTTAATGACAGGGACCAAACATGCAATGATTCTACAAAGGTTTGGACTATCTTTGCAATTTTTAAAGTTTGGGAACTAAACACGTAATTTGGTTAAACCACGGTCTATTTATGTAATTTTCTCTATTATTATTGTTCATAAGTAAGTATAATTCAATATTTAACATATCAATTTTAAGTTAGAGAATTTTTATAATATATTTATAGTATAAAATAATATAGATATTTCATGATATCAAGCTTACTTTAACGTCTTTATGATATTTTCTGATTTTTAAAAGAAAACTATTCTTTTATAAATTTAGATTATTACTAGCTTTAGCAAACCCGTGTATTACACGAGTTGAATAAATTAAATACTAAATATAATAAAATTTTAATAGTTAATAATATATTAAGAGAAAATATGATTAAAATTATGTATAAGTAAGGACTATAAATAATAAAATAATGATATAAACTTTTTAATATTTTGTTTTTAAACTTTTTTATTTAAAAAAAATTAAAAACTTTGTTTCAAAACAAACATTTTAAAAAATATAATTTTTAAATTTTTTTTTATTATAACTCATAATTTTAATTAATTTTTGTTTATAAAAACTTTACCTAAAACACCAACGTTAGAATATTTAAAAATTTTAAAAAAGTTTGATGTTTTAAAAGTTTCTTAATTTATAAATATTTATTTCTTTAGAAACAATATTCATAAAAAAGATATATTTCTTAATTTATTATTTGTAATTAATCTATTGTTTGTAATTAATGTGATATTAATAAGAGGGAGAATAAGAAAAATTTTGATAAATTGAAATGTGATGGTGCCATATGTATATCATAATTACCCTTTTATTAAAATAATAAGATAGAGGAATTTTCACATAATCAACGTACACCAATAAACCATTATAACGTATTTATACATTTTGTTTCAAGTGTAACATACAAGATTGTTACATAATTGTTTTTCCTACTGCTCTATTAAAATTATCAATACATACGTACAAGTGTTTTATACGACTCTAGTGGTGTCTGGTTTATGAGTATACATATTTGTTAATATCGTTACTCATGCAACTTGAATTCTATATTCATTTCGTCTCGAATCACCTGTGTTTGAAGTTTGTACCACCGTTTGACACAAGCAGACACGTACAGTTCACAATCGACGTCTGTATCTGACCTAAATCCCCAAATCAACCCACAATTCCCTCAACATTCACCTCAATTTCATACATCAAACCACTAAATCCCCAATTCCCCTTGTGGGTCTCCTCCAAATCCATCAATTTCCCCAAATCAATCGAACCACCATGAACAGAGGAGCAACCCTAACCCAAGGAGTTCTCAAGAGCATCATCATCTCCTACACTTACGTCTTCATATGGATCTCCCTCAGCTTCACTGTAATCATCTACAACAAGTACATTCTTGATCGGAACATGTACAATTGGCCATACCCAATTTCACTCACAATGATTCACATGTTGTTCTGTTCTTCATTAGCTTGCATTCTTGTTAACCTGCTCAAAATCGTTGAACCAGTGGTGATGACTCGTGATGTTTACTTCAAATCTGTTGTTCCGATCGGTTTTCTTTACTCTTTGAGCTTATGGTTGTCGAATTCGGCTTATATTTACCTCTCTGTTTCGTTTATTCAAATGCTTAAAGCGTTGATGCCTGTTGCTGTTTACTCAATTGGTGTTCTGTTCAAGAAAGAGGCTTTTAGATCACAAACCATGAGTAATATGTTGTCGATTTCATTCGGGGTTGCGATTGCAGCCTATGGCGAAGCGAAATTCGATTCGTGGGGTGTGTTGTTGCAGCTTGGTGCTGTGGTGTTTGAAGCTACAAGATTGGTGTTGATTCAAATCTTGCTGACATCTAAAGGCATCACCTTTAATCCAATAACATCATTGTACTATGTTGCACCTTGTTGTTTGGTGTTCTTGACTGTTCCTTGGATCGTCGTTGAGCTCCCTCGATTGAGGGATGTTTCGAGTTTCCACTTTGATTACTTTGTGTTCTGGACGAATTCGTTCTGCGCATTTGCATTGAATCTTGCAGTGTTCTTGCTTGTTGGGAAGACATCAGCATTGACCATGAATGTTGCAGGGGTGGTTAAAGATTGGTTGCTGATCGCGTTTTCGTGGTCTGTGATTAAGGATAAGGTGACTTTGATCAATCTGTTTGGTTACTTGATTGCATTCTTGGGTGTTGGCTATTATAATCATGCTAAGTTGCAAGCACTTAAGGCTAAAGATGCAGAAGAAAAGAAGGGTGATCAGTTTGATGATGAATGTGGGAAGTTGGTGGATGAAAATCTGCAAGAAAGATTGAAGGTGATAAGTGATTTTAGTGGTGGTGTTTGATGTTAGATGATGGTGTTTAATGTACTAGCATTTGATCAAGATTTAGGTGATGCATACGATTTAGGTTTCATGATGTTCATCTTTGTTGCTGTATGTTACTACTAATTGTAAACAAACATACCTAGTAAAATTTTACTCGAATGTTAACGTGACTTGTGTTATGGCTATATAGAATTGCAAGACGGTCGTAGAAATAAAGGATAAGGATGCTGATATAAGGCCAATGTGGCCAGACACCCCTGTATCCCAAGCATGTCGGAGTCTTGTACATTGAATTGAATTTGCTCTAACAATTAAGAACCAACCCTTATTGGATGTTGTTTGGTATTTTGTGAGTTGTGGTAGTAGGAAGTAGGCCTATAACGAGTCAAGATGAGCAAGGTGGGCTCAGACTCGAATTGTTTAAAAAGCGAGTGGAGCAGCTGATTTGAGTCGGCTTGCGAGTCAATTTGTTATTATAAAATAAAAACTAATTTTATTATTTTTAACACATATTTTATATTTTTATATTTTATTTTTACTTAGAAATTAATAAAATGACTGTATGTCTTTGTTTATTAAAATTTTTTCATAAATTTGGTTTATAATATATATAAATTATGCTACAAACTTTAATCTAAACAAACTAACGAGCTAGCTAAGAAGCCGGCTAACGAGCAAACCACCAACAGAGCTTACCTTGTCTTAGGTCAACTATTAACAAACCGCGTGAGTTGAGTCGATTTCAAGCGGGCTATTTTCAAGCTATATTCAAGGAAGCCACAAGGCATTAATTTTTTAAACAACCTCAGTTGAAAAAACTGATGATGTGAAGGAGAGATAGATGAAAGTTCATGAGGAGATGAGATTGAATGAGTGACGTGAGGAAGAGAGCGGAGAACATGTTGTTTTTGGGATTAGAGAGGATTTTGTGATCGGTGCGGGAGAGAGAAAGAGAGTGAGTGAGTGAGTGCGGCACGTATCACTTGTTCATCACCTGTTTTTTTTGTTTTGATTTTTTTATTGTGTATGCTCTAAAAGTTACATTTGCTACATATCTAGGTGGACGTTCATGAGATTCCATGAACTGGCAGGTGGACTATATCATATAAAAACGTCGGTATGAAGGAGATAAGACTCTAATAAAATAGACAGACAACTCTTAATATAAAATAGAAAAAATATGAAAAAGAAAAAACAAATAATCCATAACACAAACATTTAATATAAAGAAAATACAATTTTTATAAAAAGATATCAGTGTATCGTAGTAAAACATGCTCTTAATAAAAGAACAATAAAACATTATTTAGAATTTATTAGATTATTCTTAATCATAGATAAACCCTACATTGACAAGGTACAAGGTAATTACGTAGTCACACAATTGCGATCTGTCGATACTCTCGACGATTGCAAGTTGTTCCTTTTGCTTCTCGTCTTGTTAAATCCATTCAAATCCCCCTTGCAGTTGCCCTAATAATTCAAACGATGATTTACTGCTGACGATTTTAAAATTTCTTTATTGAAACATACAGATGAACATTAAAAAAGCTCCCCTTTCAGCAATCTTTAAATCGAAAGAGAACACCGAATACACTTATCGTTATATCTTTATACTGATTTGATGATTACCCGCCAATTAGTTTTCAAATGTTTGCAGACCAATAGTGTAAAAAGCTTCCATTCGTTTCAAGATGCACACCAACTGTTCGTCAAAATGCCTCAACCAAACTCCATATCTCTCCAACACTCCATGCTTGATCTTTTGCACCAAAATCGCCCATTTCAAGCTCTAGACATGTTCAGTCAGCAGATTCAGCAAGTGGGTGTGACTCATGTCGATGAAGTTTCGACTACTCTTGCTGTCAAGGCGTGTCGTGGAGACCCAAAGCTCGGGTCTCAAATCCATGGGTTTGCATTGACATCTGGCCTTGATTCATTTTTGTCTGTATGCAATTCTTTGATGCACATGTACTCAAAATCGGGGCAGCTTGATCGCGCTTTGGTTATATTCGACAAGTTGGCTAACCCGGACACTGTTTCTTGGAACACATTGCTCTCGGGGTTTAAAGACAGCAATGATGCGTTGAGTTTCGCTTGTCGAATGAATTACATTGGTGTTGCTTTTGATGCAGTGAGTTACACTACTGCATTGGCGCATTGTGCAGATTGTGAAGAATTTGTATTTGGGACTCAGTTGCACTCTCAGGTGGTGAAAAACGGAATGCAGTGTGAAGGTTTTATAGCTAACGCGCTTGTAACATTGTACGCGAAATGGGAACATATAGCTGATGCTGAAAAGGTGTTTGATGAAATGCCTAGTAGAGACTTAGTCTCGTGGAACGCTATCCTTTCAGGTTATAGTCAAGAAGGAAGTTACGGGGTAGAAGCAGTTTCGACTTTTATTGAAATGATTAGATTAGGATTAAAGCTTGATCATGTTTCATTTACTAGTGCGGTTTCAGCTTGTGGGCATGCTAGAAACTTGGGACTCGGGAAGCAGATACACGGGCTGGCTATCAAAAGAGGATATGGAACACATGAATCAGTCGGCAATGTTTTGATATCGACGTATTCGAAATGTGATCACATCAAAGATGCAAAATTGGTTTTTGAGGGCATGGCGAACCGTAATGTAGTGTCTTGGACCACTATGATTTCTATAAGTGAAGAGCACGCTGTATCTTTATTTAGTGACATGAGAATGGATGATGTCTATCCAAATGAGGTTACATTTGTTGGGTTGATTCACGCCATATGTGCTAATAATATGGTGAAAGAAGGCGATACGGTTCATGGGTTATGCATAAAGTCTAGCTTTTTTCAAGAGTTAGTGGTTGCTAACAGCTTCATTACTATGTATGCAAAGTTTGAGTCCATAAAAGACGCGATCAAAGTATTTCAAGAAATTGAAGACAAAGTGATCATATCATGGAACGCGTTAATTTCAGGGTTTAATCAAAACAAAATGTTTCAAGAAGCTTTGAAAACATTCTCATCCATGATCATGGATTCAAAACCAAATGATTACACATTTGGGAGCGTGTTAAGTGCAATCGCGTCTTCTGAATCTATCTCATTAACATATGGTCAATGGTGCCACTCTTATTTGTTTAAACTTGGGTTAAGCAATAATCCAATTGTCTCGGGTGCACTTCTTGACATGTATGCAAAACGTGGAAGCATAAACGAATCTTGTAAAGTGTTCAACGAAATCAAGAACAAGAACCAAGTTGCATGGACCGCGATCATATCAGCTCATTCAAGACATGGAGATTATGAATCTGTCATGAAACTATATGAAGACATAAAGAACCAATCTTTTGAACCCGATTCCATAACCTTTTTATCAGTATTAACAGCGTGTGGAAGAAAGGGAATGGTGGAGAAGGGGAAGGAGGTGTTCGAGTCAATGGTCAACGTTTATAAGATCGAGCCAACACCAGAACATTATTCTTGTATGGTTGACATGTATGGGCGGGCTGGGCGGTTAAAGGAGGCAGAAGAGTTTTTGACTCATATCCCAGGACGGGTCGGGCTCCCAGTGTTGCAGAGCTTGTTGGGATCATGTAAAGTTCATGGAAACATGGAAATGGGGAAACGCGTCTCGGATGCTTTGCTGAAAATGGAGCCTAAAGAATCGGGCTCGTATGTATTAATGTCGAATTTGTATGCAGAAAGAACAGATTGGGAAGAGGTTGCTAAAATAAGAAAAGGGATGAGGGAGAACAATGTGAAGAAAGTTGTCGGGTTTAGTTGGGCTGATGTTCATAATATTGGCGAGCCGTCACATGCTTTTTCATCAGACGATACATCTCATCCACGAACGGATGAGATCTATCGAATGGCGTGGTTTTTGGGATCAGAAATAAAGTCGGTAAAGATTGATGATGTAATCGAGCAAGTCAAAGTTTTGTAGAGATGAATAGAGTGACACATTCGAAGCCCTCGAGTCCCTTAGCAAAGTTCTCAAATATCATGTATGAATCCAGGTTCCACTAATTTCTGCCTTTAAGCTCTTTAAAAACCAATCGCAAACTACATTTTAATTACCTGATCCCTTTGGGATATCAGTATGGTCCGCACGATTTTCTGGTAACAGATTCTCACAGTTATCATAAAAAAAACGAATTTTCCTTTTTCTTATAGGAACTATTGAGGTACAATTGTGTTTCTTGTAACAAATTCTCAAAGGTTATCAGAAAAAAAATGAAATGAAATTTCTTTTTTCTTACAGGAACTATTGAAGTATAACTAACTGTGTATCTGGTTTTAAACATGAAAGAATATGAATGTTTAAAGTGTTTTAATGGGAGATATAATGTTTCATTCAAAGGAGCTAATGAGTTATGAATATGATTATAGAATACAGATGTATAAGAAGGTTGTGAGAGGGTAAAAATGAGACCGGGAGGACTAATTATGCCACTGAACCTATAGTTAGAGGACCTGTCTTGCAACTAATTAAAATAAGTAAAAAAACGTGGACGGCAGGATTCGAACCTGCGCGGGCAAAGCCCACATGATTTCTAGTCATGCCCGATAACCACTCCGGCACATCCACCCAATGTGTGTACTTTTGTAATATAATTATTAGTATTAATGTTTCACCATATATGAGATGAATTTGCTATGAACAGATAACATCTCCCTGTGAAGGAAAAAGAATTACAAAGATTACACATAATTTGTTTAAGATCCAATCGAAAAGTTATGGAAAACTATATACAAAATGAACTGCAGAAGTTCATTATATTTTAAAACTAACGTGAGAATATCATGAAGATAATTGTATCATTGTATCATAACATTACATATGCTCTAAGTTGGGAAGTGATTATGTTATTTGAATTATGGTGTGTGTGTATAACTCTAAAACTTAGCTACTATCATATTCAAGCGTATATAAGCAGTTAAATAAGATATCAAACACATAACCCGAAAGACAAAAAATTTCAGATTTATTTGCTTTATTAGTTACAATTTATGAAATAATCTTTATATCCTTCTTGTTATCAGGACACTTGTATTCACGGCCTAAACTCTTGCGTAGAAAAAAGTTTAGATGATTATAAATGTAGAAATATACTCCACTGGAGTCACTTTTATTCAATGTTTGAATTTTTATCAGCTTGATGTTAGAATTTTTATCAGCTTGATGTTAAAATCTAATTTGCCTTTTTTTTATCACCAAAGTTCCGATCAAGAAACTAAAAAGTCACTAAACTTTCATAACTCTCACTGCATAGAATTGGAGGAGGCTTGCGTAGGTATCAACTCTAAAGACCACAACTTGAACTCCATAGTGAACTGTTGCAAATGTATTTTAAAGGAAGAAACAAAAAGAAGTCATTTGAAGAACATACATAAATGTATTAGAGTGCATCAAATGGGAGTAGACGAGCGGCTGCTTTGGTTGCGAGTAGGGAAAGGTAGAAGATACGTTAACGAACCGCTAGAATCAATTTGTATAAAACTAACAAAGCAGTGGGAAACTGTATATCATCAACAAAACTATTCAAAGGAGTAGGTTATTCCTATTGGTCCAAAACACATCCATGACACCAAAATATAAACACAAACAGAAGTAGATTTCTATCAATCCTTAGAAGATAAAAATGTTGTTGATAATAAAACTAGAAGGTTGAAAAAGTGTGAAAATGAGACCTAAAGTACTAATTTTGCAACTAGACCTATACTTAGAAAAAAAAATTTAAAAATGAAAACCGTGGACGGCAGGATTCGAACCTGCGCGGGCAGAGCCCACATGATTTCTAGTCATGCCCGATAACCACTCCGGCACGTCCACCATATGTGTCAAATTTTGTGATTTTGCTATTTGATTTAAGATTTAATATGAAGTAAACTTGCCATAACATCTCCCCTGTTAGCAAACAAGAATAATAAAGATTACTCATAAGTTGTGAAGATTCAATCTAAAAATTATGGAAAACTACATAAATGAATGAACTACTTGACTCTTTCATGCTATGACAAAAAAATATTGTATGATAGTATCATAACATTACTTATGCTTTAGGTTGGAAGTGATTCACTAATTATGTTATTTGAATTGTAGTGTGTATATGTAACTCCAAAACTTACCTACTATCATATTCAAGCGTATTTAAGCAGTCAAATAAGTTATCAAACGCATTACCCGAAGGACATAAAAAATTTCACATTTATTCGTTTTATTATTTACAATTTGTGAAATAATCATTGTCCTTGTTATCACAACACTTGTATTAACGGCCTAACCCCTCGCGTACAACGCGTAGAAAAATGGTTTAGATATTATAAATGTAGATATATACTCAATTCGATGTTTTGACTTTTATCAGTTTAATGTTAGAATTTATGGGTCAAGACGGGTGTTCTCACCACATACGATTGGAGAACGTTTAGGTCGGTTATCGTAAAAGTAGATATCAAAGACGGTCATGGCCTCAAACTCTTCCTGTAACGTACATAAGCAAGTCTTATCTTGTGACACATCTGATCTCTATCATTAAACTTGTGAACAATAAATTTATGACTTTTAATCACTTCTAAGGACTCCCAACATGAACTCCACGTTAAATTGTTGCAGAAGTATATAAAAAGAAGGCATTTGAAGAACATATATAAATGAATTAGTGTGCATCAAATGGGAGTGGGCATTCTAATTCAAAGGATTAGGTTATTTTCATTCTAATTCAAAGGATTTGGTGAGTGTTGGATGTCATTCTATTTCTTCTAATGACTTATGAATGGTCAGATAAGTGACATTTGAACTAGCAATTTACTAATTCAAAGGATTAGGTTATTTTCATTGGTCTAAAACACAATCATGACACCAAATAATAAACACAAACAGCATAAATACCTATCAATCCTTTGAAGATAAAATGTGGTTGATAATAAAACTAGAAGTCAATTATGTTGATAGTGCACAAATGCATACTGCAGAAACAAAATCTCAGTACAATAAAGATAGTTTGTTTTAGGAAAAGAAAGATCAAAGCCCCCTCTAATCTAATCCAAGAAGAGGAAGACCCATCACACCGAATCTCCATATTTCATCTTTAAATCAGAAGCTTTTCGATTGCATCCTGTTGAACAAATGAAAAAACCTTAGAATGTTTACGTGAATTAAGGCAAGATAATGAAAGCATTAGTGGCAAATAACAAGAACCTTGAGCTGCTGTATTTGAGATCTCAATTGACTGCCTTCATTGCTGGTAACTGAACATGCAATCACGGGCCTGGTGACGCCACACGCTCGTCCAAGGGCTTGCTTTGAGGGAACAAAGACATAGGGTACATTCTGCCAAACACAGTTATAAATGAGTTCAAAACTATTAACAATTTGGTTACACGAGTAGCAAGGAAACAAGAATCTGTAAACAAAATTTCTTGTATGTGTGGATATTAATGACCGATTCCAAGTATCCTCCAAGAAATATTCGGCATACAAAGATGAAGGATAGTTCAAGACGACAAGAGCAAACGTTATTATGGCTTGATGTTTTTGAATATTTAATCCTTTTTAGCCGAAGGTAAAAACTTAAAGATGGTTGATCGATGCCTGCTAAATCTTGATTTCTTCACTATTTTAATCTTATAACATCAAGATTCATGATTTTTTCATCAGTTTAGTATAATAACATCAAGACTTGTGGTTTTTTAACACCAATTTATTCTAATAGCACCAAATTTCATGATTCTTTTCATTATTTTAATCCTAAAAGCATCAAGATTCATGATTTTTCCAACATTTTAATCTCATGCTAAAAATTTAAGACACCTAATCAGTACCAGCAAAAAATGTTGATTTTATCACAACTATTTTAGTCTAATATAATCATGATTCATGAATTTTTTTCATCATCTTAATCAAATGCAGAAATATAAAACAATTAACTGAAAAGTGAAACCAATTAAAAATCTTAATTTTTCATCAATCATCATAAAGATGCTACTTGTTATGAGTATGCAACTTGCATAAAAATCTAATAATACCAACATTCATGCTTTATGTCATCTTTTTGAAAACTTTATGACAGATGATCAGTACCAAGAAAACATTAAATACCTTATCTTCAGCAAGGAGGGGAAGATGAAGAATAATTTCAAGAGGCTCAGCATCTGCTGCCATGACAACAAACTCAGATATACCCCTGTTAAGGGTCTTTGTAGCTGTAAATCAAAATATTAAAACTAAAAATTAAAGCCATAAAACAACATTAAAACACTATCCGAAATTCCAGTAATTAGATTGTATTTTACTGTTTGCAAGATTTGAAGTCACCAAATCAGTAAACATTTACCAAGAGAAAAGATATCCATCTAAGTCGGATATATTGCTTTCATATTCAATTGCTTTTAAACAATTATAAAATATGTAACATTGGGTGTAGCCAATTAAGATTTGCAGTATTAGCTTCCGAATTTGATATACAACCTCCAAATCATCAAAGAATAATTGGTTTTTGATGAATACATTGACATGAATTAATCCAAACACAAAAACAAAAGCACAACTCTCCAGTCAGCATATTACCAATTTTCAGATTTCATATAAACCTACAAGAATCTGTTTAAATTTGTACAAAAAAAGAGTCGATTGCAAAAGAAGGGACGTCTTACTTTACACTAATTATCCAACTCAATTAAACATATTCAAATGATTTACTTTGACCCGCTAACAAACACACCTTCTACTTTGCTCCTAAAGTAACCACACCTACACTTTGTAGGATTTAAACCCACAAACATGGTTATGAAGTACATATTCAAGAGATCAATCACAAAGTTAAAAAAAGAGTAAAAAACTAATCAACTGAACATTGACCTAACAAGAACCAACATTTGACCGAACACATAAACACAAATCACTCACAAACCAACTTCCTAGATCAAACGAATCACACCCATATGAAAACAACCACTAAAACATACATAAACTACCACCCAAAAGTCAAAAAACAACTAAGATTTACAAGAACTAAAGATTACACCTTCATTGGCACCCTTCTTAAGCTGCTTGTAATTAGCAGCCTGTTGAACAAGATCCAGAATCGTAATCGTAAGCTGAGCATCAGCCAACGGGTACGCCTTCGGATTCACAGCTTCTCCTGTCTGCAACAACAAATCAAGAACATCAAGAACCAAATACGAAATCGATTGATTGAAAGATGAAAGATTGTTACAAAACGATGAATCTTTAATGGGGAAAAAGATTAAAGAGAGTAACGGGTACCATTTTTGGGGCGAATTTAGGGTTTTGTGTGTGAGAAAGAGAAGAAGATGAAACAAGGGGGCTAGGGTTTTAGTTGTATGAAAGAGAATGATGTCAAGGGTTTAAAGATGAAGGTACTAGGGGTTCGAGAGCAAAGGGCTTTTTGGTCTTTTTGTATGGAGTTGTTGAATGTGTCCTAACGGGGTCGTCTTGTTGATGACAATTTGACAACTTGTTCATTTCTTTATTCTTCTTATTAAAAAAATATTCTTTTCTTTATTTTTCAACTTTAAATATATTTTCTATCTTTTAATAATCTAAATAGTTACATAATCATACTCATAACCAGCATATTTCATTCATAACAGAGCTACTTATAGGGTCTGGAGATGGTAGAATATAAATAAATCTTACATCTATCCTAGATGATAAAAAGGAGGTTGCTTCCGACGAGACACTCGGCCTGAACTCGAACAATATGATCACAATCACCAAAAAAATCATAGGAGATATAGGGCAATCAAAATCACTCATAGAACATACACATAATGTTTCACATGCAATGAATATATAAAAGATACAATAAGCTTACGCTGGTAGTAACCACTAAAGTGATGGCATATGAAATACTAAAAATAATTCTAAAAAACATATGGGTTTTCTATTTGCAAAACTATCGCTTGAGACAGCAAAGGAGTCCATACAGATTTACGAGATGCAAACATTGAAGAAAACTAAACCAAGGTTCCATGTTCGAGGTTGAAGCTTTGGTTGGTTCAAATGGCTTGTGGAAAGGATGATCTTTCGAACCACAAATCTATACTCACTTTAACTACATGTTAGTCGATAATAATATGTATTGATAATATGATCCACATCGTTTTTTATTTCTTTTTTTATTGTCAATCATAAATCTACTTATATGACCTTAATAAATTTGCACCGATATAAATTAGATTTCAATTATAGGATACTAGATTGGGGTTAAGTATAAGGGTATAATTTCAAGGTGTGCATCCTGATGGATGGTTGGTTTGCTGGTAGGCATGCGATTCCTGAGTCATTTGTGACCTCATCTATGATTGTGGCGTTGCATCTAGCTTTTGCTTCCATGATTATCTATTTGACTCTTTAGGTCTTTCATTTTTTGGGATGTAGTGGTTTCTTTAAGACTAGTTTGTGTTTGTTTCTTTGTTTTTGTTGCTAATGCGATGACGATGACTGTATGTCATATGAGAAGAGCTTAAATCTTTTTTCAGCTTTTAATGAGGTATAGCCCTAAAATTTGTGGGTTACATTGACCACTATACGTATGATCTTGTAGTATGGCTCTTTTTTTCTATTGTTGACTCGAGTGGTTTTCCGTTCATGTTTATTTTGTTTATCATTAATCTTAGGTGTAAAGTTATTGACTCCATGATGATAAGACTATGCTCACATGAGAGATGCCCCAATTTGTAATCTTGGTTCAGTGCTTGGTTCGACGTTGATAAGTGTAAACCCTAACATTTGAATGTTGGAGACCTTGTAATGATGAAACTTGAATTCTTTGAGATGCGATATGAATTAGAAGCTGATATTGTATGTCAATGATAATGAACGTGGGTTCATTTGACAGTCCTCATAGTTTATTTTATGTACAAAACTTCAACTCTTATGAGTGTTGGAGGTTGTGATGGTGAGCCTAAACTCATTTGAGCCGACATGATATGGAAACTAATGTCATGATTCAATAACGACGAACCTCGGTTCATTCATCTTAGAGCCGACTTAATTTGTTATGCGGGCTCAATGATTGTGACATAATTTCGAAGTTTATGATAGAGCCTTGATGATGGGTGATGGGCCTAGCCTCATTTGAGAGGTTTGTCAATGTGTTGTTGTGGTCTCAAAATTATGAGTGCAATGAATTGTTGTAAACACATCCAGACGAATGGCATTCTTATTGGTAACTTTATATGATTTTTAAACTTTAATGAATAGTATTTTTTTTCGATTGAACTACACTAACATGTGGCTTCTTGAGATTCAACTAGATTTTTAGTTGTTTTTTTTTTTTTTTTTTTTTTTTAATTTTTGTTTAAATCTCGAATGAGTTGCTGCCCTAAGCTGATTCATACGCAGTTCTCATTGTTCCAGCATGACAACCATAACAGTATTATGAAAAACATTTATGTATTCGGATAGCAACATGTATTTATGTCAACAACATTAGCAACATGCAATGATAACAGACCAAAAATTATCCGAGCCTAGAAATTTGCTATACTTCTACTGACCGCAATTATGAAAAAATAGTTATCACATTCTTTCTTTCGACGTGAAAAGGGTCATGCCAAGGTGAATACCTTTATCCAACATACCATGCAGCCACATGATCTAAAAAGTTTGATCATTCAAGACTAATATTACGATCATTAAAAGACTTAACAAATTAACTAAGAAATATATAACAGTTACCTATTGGTACAACAAATAAACGTCTGGTTATTGATTGTTTGTATGTTATGACACAATATGACAAACACACTTGTTTGCATACAACGAATAAACTTATGCTTATTGATTTATAATAAATGAACTAAGAATTGGATTATGACGCATATGGAATGGTATGACAAATACAAGACATTGAAACCGCACTGTAAAATATCAGTTCAAACCAACCCTAAACCACCAGAAACGATCAGTTTACTTTGGCGTTTATTCAAACTGTAGTTTGGCAATTCAACTTAAACTTTTCATCAAAACTAGCAGTCTAGCCGAACAAAAATATGAATACCTTGAACATACGTAAGGAGAGGGTTTTACATAATGTTAGGATGACTTAATATGTATACCTTGAAATAAGAAAACTATAGTAACTTGATCAATCACAAGAAATTGAGATAGTGAACTTTAATTTTTTATGAAAGTATATATGGATTCATTAACTATAACAACACATAATAATTATGCATATAATGAGAAGAATAATGAACAAAAAGATACATTGATGACCTGTAAAATACAAACAAAAGCTGGTCTACACAACCCAAACTTTTATCCGTCTTGACTCAACCCGACCCAAACTTTTACCTGTTTTGACTCAATCCGACCTAAACTTAAAAGTATTGTTGTTTAGAAAATGGTTAGATGGGGTTTCCATAATCAGATGCAAGACATCAGTCCAGTTACCTCTAACATTAACCCATCCAATTACCAACAAACCGTTTCAAGAAGATTATAATGTCACAAAAGGCGTATACACCAGTGTTATATCACATAAAAACTCGAACAACACAGTTACTACTATCAAAGGAAAAAAAAAACCATAATTTTCACTAAAATAAGTGTGTATGACTTAAGAGCAAAGATTCTATGATCCCACACCCCTTTCGAGTTTCTGCAGAATCTCAGAGCTCCAATACAAAAAAATGTTTATCAACCAAACAATCTGCAAGAAAACTCAAGATTCAAACTTTCAATCTTAAAACATATACCAATTCCAGGATACATTCATTGAATATGTACCAAAACACATCAAGATTCGTTTAAATACACTTGATGAAGGTTGATATGCAAAAATAATTGCATAATTATTGTCATTGATCCCTCTTTTAGTAAGAGTATATTAGTATGCATCAACTTAACTAATAATAATGTCTTCAAAAGATGTAAGAAAGTTACAAACGAAAACTCAAATAAAATGGAAGTAAAGGAAACTAGACCTTTGATAAAGGCCTCAAGCAATGGCCTCAAACTGCTTCAACCTGTCACAGTTTGGTGTTTCCTGCTGATAATATCCCCAATGAAGTCGCTGTATTTCAAGCCGACAGTTATGAGAAAGAATCGAAACATAATCATGCTCGATTCTTTCTTCAAGATTTAATCTTTCTTCACTATTCAACGGGTAATCCTGCTCAAATTTACTCGATTTCACATAAAAGTTAACACCTTTTTGTGTAGTGAAAGCATGATCATACCCATAAGTCCTCGACAGCGTGTAAACAGGCTCATTCGATGGCAAAAAGTTCAACAAAAGAATCAAAAGAACCGGTAGTATTTGAATCAAGGTCCTCAGCCCACCCGACCCATTACCACCCTGCATCCCCCCACCCCCTGACCCAAAACTAAAACCATTAAACTGTGTCGTGGCCCGTGGGTTCATCCCTCCGAAAAAGAAGTTCCTAAAGATCTCTTCGGCGTCAACGTCACCCTCGTAATAAAACCCATTGCCATTACCTCCTCGCCTCGTAGCACGCCTCTCGTAAACAGGCTCATCCGACCCCACAAGATCATACTGTTTCCGATTCTCTTCGACACTCAAACACTGAAAAGCTTTCGATACTTTCTTGAACGCTTCTTCGGATCCAGGGGCTTTGTTCTTATCAGGATGAACCTTCAAAGATAACTTCCTATAAGCTTTTCTAACATCTTCAACACTAGCAGATCTTTCCAACCCTAATATCTCATAATAATCTTTCTTCCTTTTGATCTCCCTCACAATCGTAATCTGTTCCTCTGTATAACCTCCCGATGATGACGAAGACCCACTCGCCGGAACCCTACGCCGGACGCCGGAGCTATCGCCGGAGCCGTTCTCCGACGGTTTCGACGACGAAGAACCGTTCGGCGAATCCCTCGCCGGACGATCGGCTTCTAAATTCAACAACAGATCGTCAACAGGAAGCGATGGATCTAATCGTTGAGCTTTTGATATGAACTTTAGGGCACGAGATCGATCGCCTAACCCTAAAGCATCTTTTCCGATCTTCAAACATCTCAAAGCTTCGTCTTTGTTACCATCCATCACCGATGATTCAAGATTTGATGCGAGTTTCGACTTATTGATTGTAATTACACTGTGTATGAATGTATGATCGAAATTGAAGTCAAATAGTGCGGGAGTATGAAGTAATCTAACCGGAATCGATCGCAGAAACCCTAGATTGAGATGAGATAGAAATCGGAACCCTACGGGATGAAATTCGAATTGATTTGTGACGAATTGAATAGGGTTTTAACAATCGATTGATTTGATTGAGGATTTGAGAAATGAGGATTTTCTCATCTGGAACCCTAGTGGAAGTTCTTGCGATGCAATCAACATCAAACATATATAAAAAAATTATCAAATCATATATTATTCTTGTGACTTCTATGTAACAACTAACATATTATTGTCTTCTTTTTTACTTTTTATATTTTATATATTTTATTTAAAACGAGTAGGTTCGAGTTGGATATGCGAAGCCGAGGCTCAAGCTCGCTTCTTAAATGAACCATAATAAGAGCCCGACCTCTTTTAAGTTCGGCTTAATATTTTAACAATTCAATTCTAGGTAGTTCGTGAGACGTATTTACTCGTTTACACTCTTATACATAATGCTTTCTATTGTATCAAAACATATCTCCAACATTGTATTATCATTATGACTTGTAATTCACGTATACTCAAATAAACTATTATCCTGAAATCAACGAAAGTATACATATAGTCAATGAAAATAGTAGTCATAAGGTATTATCTTCTTTTTAACTTACATTGTTTTAATCATTATATCAAAATAATATATGATATTTTATTTATTTATTTTTGTTTTATTCAAAAATTTACATTACATGTCGAGGTCAATACACTAACATGTCATTTATGTATTATACACATAACACATTTAACATACATCTACATTTACGTGCAAATTAATGAAAAGAAAATGGTATAAGCAAAGCTAATACGCAACTATGATTTGTGTAATGCCCAACCAAAGACATAATAATCTCTAAGTGATGAAAATATATATAAGGTGACTACGTAGACTAATAAAAATTAATGACAAATTAATCTAGTGATATTTTTTGTTATATAAATCAGATTGTTTGCATTCATTGTTAAAAAAAACACATTTCTAAAGGGAGAATTAACTAATTTCATGATTATAAATCAGGAAACAAAGTTGACAAGAGGAAGAGTATCTTGTGGTTCCATATAAAATTAGGTCATAGTGTTAATGAATAACACCCTAACTACTCCATTGTCACCAAACCAAGAACACCAACCTATTTCACCAAACACCCCCATCGTCCTTTATCTCTCCTTCTCTCTGTCTCTGCAATTCGTATTGACAGAGAGATGATCAAGAAGTATGAACGAGTGAATTAAGCTTCTGACTTCCATTCTCAACAAAGAACTCACTCTCGTGGTAATACTCTTCAATCCCAATGTTATTCAACCAAAAATACATTTTAAAGATTCGTAATTGTTCACACTGATTCTTCTGTTTATTGGATATTTTTATACTCTCAAAAAAGATTCAATCTTCATTAAAGTTTCTTTCATATGTGTAACTGTAAAGCAGTAAAACCCATTTCCTCCTGTTGTATTAATCAAATCAAAACCCCTAAAGAGTCACTAAACTGGGTGATGTTTCATCCAATCTTTAAAGAAATAAAGACATTGCCATTGTGATATCTTGGGGTTTGATCTTGTTGATTATTATTTTTATTAAATTCGGTTCTTTGAATTCTTGAAAAAGATTCAATCTTTCTCAATTTTGCTATCACATAGACACATATTTAATGTAAACCATTAAAACCTATATTCACTTGTTTAAAGATTTGTATATCTTTATGAAATTCATCACTAAATGGGTTTATTATATGTCTAAAAAAAGATTCGATTATTACAATTTGGTATCATCAGTTTAAGTTAGCATATTCTTAGCTTAAATTCACAGCTATTGCCATATGTTAGGGTTTTATTTTACTAATTGTAGGCTTATAATCATGTTCTTGTAGAAAAAAGACATTTTTATTGGGTCTATTGTAATCTTGGTGGTGAGTTGAATGGATACAAGAGGTTTGTTGGAGAACAATGGAGATGGGTTATTCCCAAATTCTGGAATAGGGTTTCTTTGGTGTTCTAGAGATGATAATTTTTCTCAATCTGCAAGTTTTTTTGCAAGTGTTGGGCAGATGGGTAGGGGCAGTTTTGGAAGTGTAGAAACAAATGATAATGAAGGTGTCAAACTTGCATGTTTATCTAAGGTTGTTTCGACACCCGAATCTAGTTTTATGGCTGTTGAGGTACCGGAAATGGTAGAAAACGGGGTATTTTTAAAGAAAAAAGGTGGGTTGAAATTGAAGATCAAGATTGGGAATCCATCGCTAAGGAGGTTAATCAGTGGTGGAATTGCAGGGGCAGTTTCGAGAACGTGTGTTGCTCCATTAGAGACAATAAGAACTCATTTGATGGTAGGTAGTTGTGGGCATTCTAGCACTGAAGTGTTTCAAGATATTATGCAGACTGAAGGTTGGACTGGCCTCTTCAGGGGCAATTTGGTCAACGTCATTCGTGTTGCTCCCAGCAAAGCTATCGAGGTATGACTTCTATTTGTTTAATCTTATATGTATACTCTACAATCTACATTAATCGTAATTGTCACTGTGTAGTTTTAGTTGTAGCACATTTAGTATTAAACGTGTTATGTACGATGGTATTCGGTACCCTTTGTAGTTGCCATTTTGATGTACTTACGGGCTAATTTCATATGCATGTGCTTTTGGAAATTGAGTATGCTATAATAAATAATCAGAACTAAAAAACTAGTTAAGTGAAATGTTGTGCAGATTATCTGACCCCTAAATGTGTATTTTATGAGTATTTTAAGTTGCATTTGGAAAGTGATTATGTGATCATTGCGTCTTGAAGTCGCAATATCAGTTACTGGTGTTTAGATTTTGCTCCCTAAATTGGCACGACGATATCATAGCAGTTTGCTACCGTCATGATGCTTTCTTTGTGTGTTTAACGATGTTACTTTTTTATTTTACATGCTACATTTTGTTTACTGTGAGATCATATGCAACATGTTGCAGTTATTTGCTTATGATACTGTCAAGAAAAGCTTGACTCCTAAAGACGGAGAAAAGTCAAAGCCCCGTATACCCGAGTCATTAATAGCAGGTGCTGTTGCTGGAATTAGCTCCACCATATGTACCTACCCTCTTGAGTTACTCAAAACCCGACTCACAGTACAGGTAAAAAGTTAACCCTTTTCACTTACAGTTCAAATAATTTGCATAGACTGCTGGGATTTTCTGTAAATAGGCCCATTTGGGTTGTGTTTTATCTGTAATGGGTCAAATAAATGAAAATCTTGTTGTGGCCCGTTTTGACCCGTGACCCGTTACGCAGACTGCTCGACCCACACATCATGCATCTTTTATTTTGATCCCTACTCGTGGTCTTGTTTTTTTTCAGAGGGGTGTGTACAAGAATCTTGCAGACACGTTTTTAAAAATTGTGAAAGAAGAGGGCCCGACAGAACTCTATCGGGGCCTCACACCAAGTTTAATTGGTGTGGTCCCATACGCTGCTGCAAATTATTTTGCATACGATACATTACGAAAAGCATACAAGAAAATCTTGAAAAAAGATGAGATTGGGAACATTGCAACTTTGTTGATAGGGTCAGCTGCTGGTGCAATTTCAAGTAGTGCAACTTTCCCACTTGAGGTGGCCCGTAAACATATGCAAGCTGGTGCTGTAAACGGGCGGGTCTATGACAACATGCTTCATGCACTTTTGAGCATTCTTGAAAAGGAAGGGGTTGGAGGTTTGTATCGCGGGCTGGGCCCGAGCTGTATTAAGATAGTTCCAGCTGCTGGTATTTCGTTCATGTGTTATGAGGCGTGCAAGAAGATACTAGTCGAGAAGGAAGACAATGAACCTTAAGAACCCGACCCAGAAGGGGATGGTGAGTGATTATTTTGAAAGATAATAAAGATTCAAAAGATTTGGTTTCTATAGGTTTTTTGTTCATGAGATTTTACTTTTTTTTATACCGGAGAATTATTTTTCAGATGAAGAATTTTACACGATTGATCTTATAATTCAAAGCGATGCTTGATGTTAGATAACAGATTCAGAATGAGAAATTATACCACCACTAATCTTTCTACGCTGATAAAAGATATCTTTTCATACATGTATGAAAGTTCTCAAGATCATGTCTTATTATTTAAAAAGTAAATATTTTTAAATGTATTTTTTACTCATAACCAGTACAATGAGTTCAACAGTTACTCATCAAAAGCAAACCATTTCAACCTATGCAAACCAAACTGCTTAGTAGTCAGAAACCTGGTCTATCAGCCGGTCCGGCTTTAGTAACATTGGTTTTAACATTCAGAATCACCGTCTATAGCAAAGTACTAAAATAACTAATGTTCGTGTATTTCAAAACTAAATAACGATCCATATAACTTCAAAAATTATATATTGGCACATGCATTTATTCTTGCCACAACCTCGTCTCCTTACCAAGTCTTTTACAAAAACAAAAACCATACATTCACAAGCCGAATCGAATCTTACATGAGGTGTAGGTATCGACCTGTTTTTAGTATGGACTCGATAAGCAAGTGCTTACTCCTTACATAGCAAAATTTATTGTTTCATTAATTTTGTTGGAGTTGAACTTTAAAATTTGTAGACCATATCTTCTGTGTACCCAAGCTCCTTAAGCACACCACTCACCTACAACACAAAATATGGTTAAGAATGTTAATCAGCTTCGCCTATTGGCGCATGGCTTTAATCAAAAGCAGGGTACAAACCTCCCCTTGTGACCAATCTTTCGCCTTCCCACCAGACACATGTTCCATCATTCCAGGTGGACCGCACACCTAAGACAAACCAGGTTGGTAAGAAAGTAATATGTCATATGTAATAACCGTATTCAGATAATGAGTCACAGAAAAAATGCAACGCCAAACACCCCTGTATTGGGTCATGATGAGAACTTACGAGTATAAGTGTATCGTCACTTGGAGCAGGTAAACCTTTTGATGCCATGTCTTTTGATACGTAACCTGTACCTCCAACCCAATATTTTGATGGATTGTCAACGGTATAAAATACCTGAAATTTCAAATAAAATAATGATAATAAATAAGTATATATCATAAATGCGCATAGAAACATTGGTGTTCACGTAGTTTAAGAAAAAAAAGGCATTACCTTCAAGTTGGGGTGGCTAGCGGCAAGCATATCAAGTTTCTTTTTCAACAGGATGTCATCGGGAGACACATTTGCATAAATCAAAGATACCTGATATAATATCAACAGTAAATTACTTATTTTCATCCTTGTGATCTATCATGTACACAACACATAACAGGCAATGACCAAAACACCGTAATCATCTTCAATCTCTATTATCTTCTTATTTTGTGTATAACTAAACTCACACAACTCAAGAACACATTTATAAATTTCAAAAGATTATAGATCAAAATCAAAACTATTTTTTAAATCAAGAAAGCATCAAACACAAACCAAAAAAATCTTAAAATCAACCCATAATTTGAAATCAAAATCCTAACATAAATGACAAAGCAAGATCACAAGTTTGATATCCCACCCATTCAAAATTATTATGTAACCTGTCAGATTGGTCATTTCAACATAAGGAAAACAGCTTTCTTACTTTTGATTATTTGATGAATTAGTAAGGTTATTACTGTTGTTAATATAAGAAGAAAGAATCCCTTACTTTGGTGTTATCATCAGGATTCTTAAGGATGGCCTCAATAACCTGAAGCATTGGGGTGATACCTGATCCACCTGCAATCTGGAAAAAATAGAATTATTTGCATGCTACAGTACAGTCAAAAAAGACCCATCAATACTTTCATGTTCTTAAAACCGCATGTTAATGAAAACAAACTTAACAAATTAAACTCACCATGCCAATGTGTTTCTTCATATTGGGTGTGTATCGGATCTTTTCAATGGGTCTGCACAAGATCCATTCTATCAGTAGTAAGTAAATTCACAATTCACTGAAAATAATCAGTTCTATATTAGCTTAATTAAATGGTTTACCCTTTTACTTCAACCACATCGCCCGGCTTTAGTTTATCAAAATGTTGGCTCATTTTCCCTTCAGGATAAATCTGACAAAAAAGTAACATAGGTATTAAAACAAAACTAAGCAAGAATCAGTAGTCGTTGGCATGACATACCTTAATCATCAAATCAAAGTAACCTTTAGAATCTGGATCTGATATCGGGGTGTACCTGAACATACAAATGTCATACGGAAAACATAATAAATAAAAACCATCTATGATTAACTTCAATTTCATTATTGAGTTATATAAACTATGCTCATTTCACATGAAACTTACGGGCGGACAACGTATTTTGTTTTTCCTTCAGCATCTTCTCCCAATGGAGCCCTAAAGATCAAGAATAAAACACATAAGTGAGTTGGCTGTCATATACAACTCATACTAGAAACCTCTTGTGAAGCTTATTTCTACAGCCACATGTGTACACCTAAATTGCTGACATTATAGATTTGATTTCACAAAGGTGTTCATAGACTTGCCTTGTTATGAGGCATGATGCAACATCGAGTCCCAATTTGAGATTTGGATCAAACGAAAACCTACAATTATTGGGACAAAATATTACCACAGATCAACTTCTGGCTCTATAAGTTCATGTTTAATTCAGCATAACAAACGCCCGGTGTACAACACAAAGAAAGTAATATCATTTGTTATTTAAATTATGACTTTCAATAAATTATTATTATATGAAAACAAAGGCTTATAGATATAACCTGTATAACTGGGTATTGTGGCTGACTTTAGCCCTCTCTTGAAGCTTAAACTCTACCCATTTATCAGGAATGAGAGCTGAAATACAAAAGATGAAAAGAACCAACATTTGAGTGGTAATCAGCAGATTTAGGACGAGATGAGAGAAATGCAACAAAAACCTACCAGTTTTAGGGCCTGTTTCCTCATTAATTTGATCCAAATGAACCTGTAAATAGAGAAAACAAGTAATTGTCAGTGATCCCTTTTCACTATACCTATCAACTTATCATCTTGCGTAACTGCAACACGTTTGGGCAGGCAACGTGACTTCCTCTCAAGTTGTTCATGCATGTCATAGTAACTTAAATGGTGGATTCTTACATCTGTATCATAGTGCTGGCTGTACCAACTTAGGACTAGTTCTACTGTATGTTTCCTTAAGCTAACCAAAACTTGTGTAATCATTTTGTTCTCCAAGTAGATTTAGAGATTCCTTAGAAGCAAGTGATGTAATGCTCCAAACAAATAATTCAGCCATCTTACATTGCAAGAATGTCTAAAGAGTTTTGTTTGATGTTGAATAACCCTTTCAGAGTGACACCTAAAAACACCTTACATTCATGTGTGAGATTATACCATATCTTGCTGCAAATCTTCTTGAAACATTGGTTATATTTAGAAGCACAACTGTGACTATAAAACAACTGCAAATCTTCTTTATACAATCCAATGAAACTATCTAATAATCAGTTCCTAATAGCAAACACACAAACCTAATCAACAGAATCCCAACATCTCAAACCAAACAAACTGCTTAAAACCAAATCTTCATCCACTAACTAGTCAGCTCGCAATCACACATATCACATTATTCAAACAACACACATAACTCCACTTTATAACATATTTCCATCAGAAGTACAAGAAGACGCAACCAACAATCAAACCACAAGACCCAACCAAACACTCAAAACAATCACATACTAAAAACACCAGATCCTAACATCTCAAACCAAACAAAACGCCTAAAAACCACAATTTCTGATATCAAACACACATCACATACTGTAACTGCACCGAATACACAATAAGATGAAGATTATTACCAAATTTGGCTCATTGAAGTAATAGAAAAAGGAGATTCCGCCGGAGATGGCGGCGATCGCTCCGACGGGAAGCCGGAAATGAGGTGAAGTGGATTCCGATTGGTTCCGGAAAGCGCGGGAAAATGCGATCGGTGAAGCTTTGGTTAATCTTCTGAAGAATGTCGACATCTTCTTCTTTTTCTTCAGCAATGAGAGTGACGATGAAAGTGAGATTTTTGAGGGTTTTCAATTCGTTAATCGTCACCGATTACAGAGGAAAGTAGAATAATCGTGTGTGGTGTGTTGCATCGTAAGTTTTGTAGACTTCACGCTATCGTTCGCTCCTAAGTGTAAAGATAATTGTTAAAAACGTGAAATATTTGCGAGTGTTAAAACTAAAAAATCACTTATTCTGGTATGAGATTGCATATATGATGTTAGATACAGTGCCGGATCTTGAACACTCTCGTAGTAGAGCGGAGAAGAAATTAATTTATTTTAATGGAGCGAACTCGATATTTATATAAAAATTTACACTAACGGACCAAAAATTTAAATTACCGGACTAAAATTTAACAAAGGTAACTAACCATAAAATATCATGAACATGTTTATTCAATTAGTATTGAATAATACGTACTCATCAACTACGAGACATATTTTCATAATCGGGTATTGTTTTGATCAAAAATTATTAAGTATAACTTTATGATCAAATTCGTACGTGAGGTAGTGTGTTTGTATGATTTGTATGACAAATATGGTAATAAAAATTAAAAATGATCTAGTTGATTACGAGAAAAACTATTGATTTTTGGATATCTTTGGCATAAAACCTCTAGAGGTGATTAATCATCATGTTGCCTCTTGTTCTTCTTATTTATTGTAATGAAAGTACAACTCGAGAGCAACATTAGATCGATACTATGTGTTACATAGAGTTGTGAGAGTGTGTTGTGTGTTTTATTCGATCACTATGCCTCTTTATATATAAAACAAAAGCTAACTGGCTATCCGAGAATCTTGGGGATTACTTGATTTTCACATTTGATCGTTAGAGATATGCTCCCACGCGTCTTCAATAACTAGGTTCTGTTTATTTAAGATATTGAATTTACTCAAGATCTAAGATACCGGACCATAAAATTCACCCGTAACAGATATAAGATTAGAACTAACAATACTAGTCATACTCGACCTATTGTGTTCCTAAACATGTGACATTGTCCGCAAGCAAGTAATTAAGGTGTAAATTTTAAAAGAGTGTAAGCAAGTAATTGTGTTCCTAAACATGTGACATTGTCCGGCAAGTAAGTAATTAAGGTGTAAATTTTAAAAGAGTAAATAATTAATCTCTTATGATATTAAGGGGCTGTTTGGTTGAATCTGAACCAGTAAGTGCTGAATGATTAAGAGGTCTGAATGATTAAGAGCTCAGAATGGTTAAGTGCTGAACCAATAAGTAATTGTTTGGTTGAATATCTGAATACATGTGCAGAATGTCCATTTTACCCCTCTGAACAATCATCAACATTAACATTCAAGTATTCAACAATCATCAACATTAACATTCAAGTATTCAGCAATCATCACTAGATTTAAACACTCGTTCAATTGCATGTCAAAAATTCAAAATTGAGAACAAATGAACTCAAATCAATTGCTGGGTATCCTTCAATTGCACCTTCAAATGAACTCAAATCATAACAATCATCGCCTTTATTTCCTTCATCAACTGTACCTTCAAACTTCAATCAGCAACCCAACATGACCTTCAATTGAATACACACAAGGTGTTCGATCAAAGGCGAACGGTAGGGGTGTTGGGCCGGCGGCAGAAGAAGCAGAAATTGATCAACCCCAAAGAGTTTAATCAACAAACACGAAACTGATAAACAGAAGAAGCAGATCCGAAGGAGTGTAGGGGTGTTGGGTCGACGGCGAACGGGAGGCGGCGACCAGGAGGCGGCGAACAATGGCTGGGGAATGGTTGCTGGCGGAGAACCGTGGCTGGGAAACGGTTGCTGGCGGAGAACGGTGGCTGGGGAACGGTTGCCGGCGGTGGTGAAAGCCAACGGTGGCAGGCGACAGGGAGATGGGTGGGGGTCGATGGTTGTGGGAAACGGGGGGGGGGGGGGGGGTTTGATGCTTTTGGGTGATGTTGAGGGGTAGATGGGTAATAATTCTCATTCAGCACTCCCACATTACTTAACCATTTAGTGCTGAATGGTCCCATTAAGAGGTGTTTTTTTTAACATATACACTTCTTACCGGTTCAGAGGTAGCCTTTTAATGGGACCATTAAGAGGCTATCAAACAGCCCTAACTCCTGAATTCTTTGGTACCTGATTAATCAATTTTGAGCGATACATTATTATTACCAAGTCGGAAGTCTTATTATTATCTTTATCTTTTTGCATATATGAATGTTTATTTTTATTTCATCCTCTTCAAACCCTACGAGTAAGTTGTAGGCTTACCATATATAAACATTTACGGCATATGTTTGTTTATTCTTTTTTTATTATTACTATAATTATAATAATAATTATTATATTGTTATGAAATCTAAGTTTATGTTGAAGACAAATAGTTACATGTAACCAACTTCAAGTAGCACACGTAAGGACCCAACGATCTCTCCTTTAATTCGCAATTATTCTCATTAATTACTCAATATCCTTCATCAAGAATCTAAGATCATACAAGGATCTGTTTCATAAACTAACGTTCTAATATGATCGTTTAAGGATTATTAATCACTTCTAATCAAACCGTGTGCCCATGAGATCCTATTTAACAATAAAAACATGCACCTCATTATCAAATTCAATCCTATTCCATCGAGCTTCTTTCACCACCCCATTACACTCACTCCACATCCCTTTCTTGCATAAATGCTAGAAAGCATATATACAACCCACTTTATTTTTGGTAATTCAAAATCACGATATTTGTAGCTTACTTACCAATTTCAAGATAACCAATATTTCTGCACGTGCTTAAAAGCTCCTCCAAAGTATGTATAACTTCCCTTAAACATTTGGTTTCTAATATGAAATCTACAGTTCTTGAAAAAGTTTGAGAGTGGGTTCATTATCTGATATCTATGTATCCGGAAAAGCATATCATTCCACATTTTATAACATATTGTGTGCATCCAGTAAGCTCACAAATCAAGTCATAGAAACAATCTCATGCAAAAATACATGGTAAGGTTGCATGCATTAAAGCCCAAATTGGATTGACACCTTCTTAGAATTTGCACATACAGGAGCTTTGTAGTACTGGATCGACCCTTTTTGTCTATCTTGCTCTAGAGCCTCGAGCAAAGCACATGAAGTTAGAATGATAGTATAAGCAAACCCATCTGGTTTCCAACCATTTTTGGTAATTCCAATGAAAAAATTCATAGCCTCTCTATCAAATGAGTTCAACGTGTAGCTAGAAATTATTCGTGTCTATGATATAGCAAACTTGATTAGAATTTGATCAAAAGCATTTCTTCTTGATCCCACTTTACCACATTTTACATAAAAATCTACATGTGCAACTACTCATTAATATATCCTTTGTATTTTTTGTTGAAACTATTGATGTAAAATTCACTTGAAAAACCATGAATCTCACTTAAACGTAGGCTCATGCAAATTTTTTTTTTTTTTAAGTATTTGGACCATGAAATTATTTTGCGAGCTCTAGCTATTAAAATAAAAGAGAACACGTAAACATAAGCAACTAAAGTAAAATTTTGTTATTTTTCACTTATGTAATATTACGATAACAAATTAGTGTTGTTATGGCTAAATAGTTGTTATGATGGGATCTTGAGCATTTTTGCAATATTAAATGATGACTAAACGTTCTTGAAGAATAAGCTTAAACAATTAAGAATTTCTACCGCCTTCTAATTATATACTATGACCAATAATTATTTAAATTTCATATTCTTTTTAGTTTTATGAAAAATCACAAATGATTTGGACCAATAGCATAATAAAAGAAGTTTGAAAAAAAAAATAAAAAATAAATAAAAGAAGTTTGAAGAGATAAAATTCTTGACTATGAAACACGTGAAGCTAATAGATATTCAAATTTCTAAAGCAAAGACTTATTGATGCATCACGTGACTTGATAGATTCTTCAACTATTATTGCTATCCACTAAATAAAGGTCATGTGCATGAGCATTTTTTCCTTCTTGAAGTGGTCAAGCTTATTATTCTTTACATTGGATGCATAGTATGTTTGATACTATAAATTCAATATTGTATTTTATAAAATTTTCAAAATGTTTAAGATCACTGATAACAAAAATAACAATATCTTGTATGATTTATTTATTCACCAAAAAAATTTCAAGCTTAGCATGGGTTAAACATGTTACAAGACACTTATCTACTTGCAGCGACATTTCAAATTCCTAAAGTTTGGTTACGAATGCTAAGGAACATCAGTAATCTCATCAACAATAAAATGTTAACTTCATGACAACGTCACAACGTTTACTAGTGGTAGTATTTTACGAGAAAGAGAGAAAGAAAGATGAATGGATGAACGAGCGCAAAACTGCAATTCATTCTTCATAACATAGACATATTGTTAGCTTTAAAGCAAGAAGTGCCCCTTGGATCATAGAAACAATCACAAAGCTTGAAATCATCAGTTTTGCTCTTGAAAATGATTCATAGAAACAGCCACATAGTTTGAAAATCACCATTTTTCCTCCTAAAAATGACTAATTTTTGATAATTATATATTTAAATATTTATAATCAATAACAGTGTAACGGTTGACATATAAAAAGAGGAATTTAAGCAATATGTTGCATTATGAAGAACTTATTCCTATATGGAAGACAATAAAATTCGTTATGTTTTGATACTTGTTTTATGGTGCATATGAACCTAACAAGTGTGCATATGAATAAGGTTATGCCATGTATGCATACGTGGAGTCCATGTCATTTATAAGTGGGGCCATCCATGTGAGAAAGAAATGTATATAAGACTTTTGGTTGTATACTTGTATAATGCAAGAGGGAATCATGTACATAGGGATATTTTGGGAAGTTTGATCAAACATAAAAATTATCACGCAACACATTACTAACACATGATTTGATAAATATTTAACACTAAATAAGACTTTTGGTTGTATAATATAAAAGGAAATCATGTACATTGGGATATTCGAAAAGTTTGATCAAACATATGATGTTCAAACTATACAAAAATTATCACACAAACACATTACTATCTAATTTAATAAATTAAACAAGTCACAAAAAAGGTCGACACGTTAATGACACAATAAAAATCACGTCATTTCAAATTAACCATCGTTACTTTGCCATTTTTATAAGAAAGATTTTTGGACTATTCTAGTACACTATTTCAATGCAAATTTGACATGCTCGTTCCTGTTTTTATTTTACCATCAAAATATTTCAATCTTAAAGTAAGATATACACAATTTACAAAGACATCCATGAAAAATCGAAGATGCAAAACCTACATACTTATTATAACATGCATAAATCATTTGCTTATTGTCTGCATAAAAAACCTACATTATTCATCAATATGTTTTCGATAAACCATTTTATATGTTTGTGTTCATCTGAAATATGAGGAACGAGAAATGCGTCTTTAACTTCCATCTCTATTCTAGGAAATGAGATGAAGTGTCAAAGTTGTATAAAAGCCTTAATGTGTTTTTTTTCAAATTACAGGGATGATGTTAAACGTGTCTCTATGCAAATATTCCATAACACTTTCTTCTTTGACCGAATGATTCTATGAGAAGTGTTAAATTTTATAAAAATTGGTTACTCTTTATAATAGTTTTTATTAGGTCTTACAGAAAGTTGTTTTAGTCCCATATAACTATATAGTGGAAATGCCCGCGCGTTGCAGCGGTACGACTGTTGCACGATTTTTTAGGAATTCGATTTTAGCCAATATCGGCTCGGTGCGGTATGACGTAAATTAAAATATCAAATTATAATTATTGAAAAAATTGAATGAAAGAAAACAATTACGTATATTACAAAAGTCTTTAATACAACTATATTATCCCAACAAAATTAGCGAAAACATTGGTGGTATTTGTGGTCGTAAATCACTTATTACCTAGATTTTACGGGGGATTTCATTTTATAAATGTAGATTAGAGTTTTATTATCATCAGATGCAGCTTTCGGTGATGATTTGCATAGACCATAGTAAGTTAATGAAGAAATTGTCACCACAAATTACCTTTTTGATTGTTATTGAGTTGTTAACAACTGGCAAGAGAAAGGAGAAGAGAGATTAGTACTCAATCGCAATAAATGAACTGTATTTAAAGTAAATGGTGGTTTTGTTTGGCCAAGTGTATATGTTTTATCATTTGTATTATAAACATCATATGTTATACTATATTGTAAGGGTATAAATGAAATAAAATGGTTAATTTTTTGAAATTTAAGCATGACTTTTCATATAAGTGTCTTAATTCATATATAAAATTATCATTCTATCATTCTTTCACTTTTATTATAAAAGATATAAATAAATATTAAAATTATTAAACACACAATATGTCTCTAAAAAAATATTAGTATTATATTTATTATAAATATGAAGATATATATAAGTCATATACTTAAATATTTAAATAAAATAATACTTAATTTAAATAGTATTTAGTTATAAAAATATAAATTAGTAAATTTAAATTTAAACGTCAATTTATAGTATCATAAATAAAATAAAATTTAATAAAGTGAATTAAATAATATCATGTTATTGAATAATGTATTAATAATGTTTATTAAATAAATGAAAGAGACAAGAGTAAAAATATCAAGGTATATATATTTTAATGGATAAATTTATCATATTACCTTTAAAGTGTCTTAAAATCTTAACCAAGTCCTTATTATATCACTTTTAAATGTCTTGCACTCCTTTGTACATATTGCTTCAAAACTTGTATGCTTGGCAAAATTATATTTCTATCCAAAGAGATGTATTATATAATAGTATAGATATAAGTATTTAAATAAATAATACTTAATTTAAATAGTATTTAGTTATAAAAATATGATTAGTAACTATAAATTTAAATGTCAATTTATATTATTATAAATAAAATAAAATTTAATGAAGTGAATTAAATAATATTACATTATTAAATAATATATTAATAATGTGTATTAAATAATACAATAATTAGAAGAAGTTAATTAAATATGGGTAAAAATGGAACTATTGCATAAAGCACTTGTGCTTTATGTTTAGAATATTGTATAGGTGTCTTACACTTTGAATGAAATTACCATTATATTCCTCTAATATGTATTATATAGTAGTATAGATAAGTTAGGTTAAGCCCGTCAAGTCCGTGTTAAAAAACTCAAAGTACATTTAAAAGATTTTACATTTTCAAAGAAAGTAAACTTTTTATATGTAAAAATCAAATGTATATTATGCACAAATCATGATCTTAATATATATAACAATAGGAATACAGGTAAGGTTGTTGGGTTCATAACAAAACCATTGAAGTTAGAGTAATGAAGCTCCCATTAAAGTTAAAAGTTTAATTCTCACCTATGACAAGTTTATGTAAATCAGTTATTGTATATATTAGATGAAATATGATAGATTATTACAACTAATCGTTACAAAATTAGGTCATAACAAAATTCAGAAAACAGCGGCAATTTGCTGCATACCATAACTTGATGTAGATTCTTGAATAATTATTGCGGGCCAAATTAATGGAATGAATTTATTCTTTCAAACTCCTTACTCATCTCTTGATATATTCATCTTGTCTAAAGAAGGTTGATGAGTAGGATTCTTCACTATCCAATCCTAGGTTTACACTCAACTCTTGGAATTTCAACTTAAGCATGACATGTCAGCAACAAAATATTTATACAACTTGATGGGAACCTTTATAGTGACCATTTTAATTTATATGGTCCTCCATATAAGTATATTCTGATTTTGGGAATTTTAAGATCAACAATCCCCACAATTCCTCCTGTACCCACAAGGGAGGTATGGAATACCCTTAACATATACATACACACACACATATATATAGAGATATATACAGTTATTTTAAATATGAAACTAGTTTTAAGTACTAAATACTTATTTGTTGTGTAAGTTACGGATAAATAAAGAGAAACGGTTATAGGGCCGTATAACTACTTTATGTATTCAAGTTAAAGCAATATGTGCGAGTGTTTATATAATTTTAATATTATGTACTTACAATTGTTCTTTATTAAATGACCCACTTTCTTTATACACACGCAAGCAACACTGTTGAAAATATTTCAGACCAAATAGAAATCAATTGATTATTATCAATTATTACCAAGTTATTGACCAAATCAGTTTGATCCTTCGTGATCAAATTGATTATAAAAAAGGTAGAAGGAGAGTGTCCCGTTATCGGACGAATTAAAAGTTACCCCAATAATGTAAAACCAACCTGTTATATGATGTTTTTCGAATGATCAACTGCACGGAAAGTACTCCTGTCCTTTAAGGATTTTACGCGCTCTGTTTGCTGTAAGCTGCAGCGTAAACTCCCAGGATTTAATGCAAAACGAATCCGGTGTTCCAACAGCAATGGAAACCGGATCAACGTGAAGCTTGAGAAGAAACAGAAGCAGAGATATTTGTAGCAGAGAAAAGCTTTAGCCTTTTTCTTTTCGGATGATTAAACTCGAACTAGGAGCCCTATATTTATAGGCTAAAACGTAACTAATTTTGAGAAAAACGGGGATGGGGATAACCCCCACCAGTTCGTGAATTCAGTTACGCAGATAACCCGAATTGCTTACTGATCAACTCTATCCATCGTGTTTATCTCTTAGTCGGTTATTTCGAGTCTATCCGCAAGCCTCTGAACCGAGCCTTAGTTAAAAATAAAAGCTCCTTAGCTCCTAGCGACGATGCGTAGTGCAAAGTGCGCCTCAAACGCACCCATTCGCGCCTCAAACGCGCCCATTCGCGAGCTCGCGTCTCCGTCTCGGCTCGGCGCGCATGTGGGCTTAGCCTTTTTCTTGGCCCAATAATCACTTTGGTGACCCATAAGGGAAAGCCCCTTATAAATCACTTAATGATCTCTCCCCCACCAATGTGGGACAAGATGAAACATGCCAACTTGCATTATTCATCTTATGAATTTCCAACAATCCCCCACCAAGTTGGAATGTTTCCGTTCTCTAAGACAGATGATGTCACTCGGGTGTCACGGAGATTAAACCCAGTTTATGTGGATAAACAAGAAGAGACAGATTCACTGGTGTCCTATGGAATTAAACCAAGAACCTGATGACCCCCTTCGGTTTACCCCCACACATCACCGACCGACTTCACGTTCACACTGAGCGCGAATATGGCCGTGCGCTATAAATCCTTTTCATGACCCTCTAGAAGATAAACCACAGATCTTCATTTGAGGCGGCACCACCTCTAGATCATATAGGCAAAGTTTTCCAACGTCCACGTTGCTTAGATGTCTCCAAACTTTGTTAAGAGCGTTAGCTCAACCTCGTTCTCAGCAACAACGTACTATCTTACCTCACATGGATCTATCAAATTTATTGATAGTACCTTCTATCGTTAAGTGACTTTGTTGTTACCCATTAAACTTGAGAAATAGGGGCACTAAGTTCAAGTTGGGTTTCCATCACTAACGATTCTATTGTGGCTTTAGACCCATGGCTCTCGTGGTATTTACTACCAAATCTCTCGTCAGAGGTTTGGTAAGAGGATCAGCCAAGTTCTTACACGTCTTGACATAGACAACCTTGATGGTACCATTTTCAAGTAGTTGTCTCACAAAATTATGCCGAAGACCAATATGTCTTGACTTCCCATTATACACTGCGTTGTATATTCTCGATAGAGTGGCCTCACTATCACAATACATGGGAATTGATGGCATTGGTACATCCCAAAGACGGATGTCCATAAGTAGATCTCTAATCCACTCTGCTTCCTTACCGGCAGCAGCTAAAGCTATGAATTCTCTTCCATAGTCGAGTGTGCAATACACGTCTGTTTCTTGCTCGCCCTCCTCCAGCTAGAGTATAGATCCACCCACTTGTGGATTTTGAATCATTATTTTGATCAATCCAGCTGGCATCAGAATAACCTTCAAGTATTCTTGATGATGACGTGTATGTCAATTCAAAATTACTTGTCCTTTTCAGGTATCCAAATACTCTACTCACTGCGTTCCAGTGGTCAGTACCTGGGTTTACAGTGTACTGACTTAGTTTGCTAACAGCAAAGGCTATGTCAGGACGAGTGCAGTGTGTGGCATACATCATGCTACCAATTGCACTTGCATACTCTAGTTGAGCCACAGCTCTTCCAGAGTTCATTTTTAGCTTCACACTTGGATCAAATGGTGTATTAAACTCTTTGATGTTTAAGTGTTGAAACTTTGTCAAAATTTTCTCTATATAATGAGATTGACTGAGAGAAATCTGACTATCTGTTCTTTTCACCTTGATCCCAAGAATGGTATCAACTTCTCCCAAATCTTTCATCTTAAAGTTAGAAGATAAATATTTCTTAGTTTCAGAAATACCTTCTAGGTGAGTGCTAATGATCAACATATCATCAACATAAAGACAGATCACGACTGTGTATTCGGGTTTGCATTTTGTATAGATACATTTATCAGCACCGTTGTGTTGAAACCCGAACGCAGTCACAGTGGTATCAAACCTCTCATGCCACTGTTTAGGAGCTTGTTTCAACCCATATAGAGATTTAACAAGTCTGCATACTTTGGTCTCTTGTCCGGATATCACAAACCCTTCCGGTTGCTCCAAATAAATTTCTTATTTCAGGAAACCATTTAGGAAGGCTGTCTTCACATCCATTTGATGGATGTATAGACCTTTCACCGCAGAAATTGCTATAAGAGTTCTAATAGAACTAATTCTAGCAACTGGAGCGTAGGTATCAAAGTAATCTATTCCTTCTCTCTGTCTATAACCTTTAGCAACTAATCTTGCTTTATAGGCAGAGATGGATCCATCTGGACGATACTTTTTCTTGAAGATCCATTTGGATCCAATGGGTCTCTTTCCCTTGGGTAGATCAGCTAACTCCCAAGTTCCATTTCCCATAATTGAATCCATTTCATCGTTGATTGCTTCCTTCCACAGAGGAGCATCTCTCGACGACATGGCTTCACTATACGTTTTTGGATCATCATCCAAATTAATGGCAAAAATGACCTCTCTTGTCACTTTCCTTTGTGTTTCCTCAACTAGAAAAGAGATAAAATCATTTCCATAATTCTTCTTTTTTCTAACTCTAGTACTTCTCCTAGGTTCTTCAACAATTTGAGAAGGTTGAACACTTTCTCGAGAAGTACAGGGAGTTGTGGTGGGATTTAAGTTTTCATCATCTCTAGAAAACTTTTCCTCAAAGAATTCCACATCTCTGGATTCTATAACTATTCCTGATTCATCATCCAACAATCGGTAAGCCTTGCTATTTTGAGCATATCCAATGAACACGCTTTTCATAGCTCGTGCTCCGAGTTTGGATCTCTTTGGATCAGGTGTCCGATAATATGCGACACATCCCCAAACTCTTAAGTGATCTAAATTTGGTTTCCTTCCTTTCCAAGACTCATATGGGCTAGTAGGAATCACACGACTAGTGATCCTATTGTGAACATAACAAGCGGTCAATAAGGCTTCTCCCCACAAATTACTTGGTAAACCTGATTGGTTTAACATGTAGTTAACCATCTCTACCAAAGTACGTTTTTTCTTTCAGCCAAGCCATTTTGTTGGGGAGTAAATGGTGAAGTTCTTTCGTGTATGATGCCATTCTCTTCGCAGAATGAATCAAATTTATGGTTAAAATATTCTCCACCTCTGTCCGAGCGGAGAATTTTTATGCGTTTCTCTTGTTGGTTTTCGACCTCGGCCTTATATATTTTAAATGCGTCAAATGCTTCGTCTTTTGTACGCAATAAATAAACATGTAGATAACGGCTCAAGTCATCGCAGAAAGTGATGAAATATCTTTTACCACCGCGGGTAAGGATTCCATTCAGTTCACAAATATCTGAATGGATTAGTTCTAGTAGTGATGTATTGCGTTGCTGAACGCTCAGAAAAGGTTTCTTTGTGAACTTTGATTTTACACAAGTTTCGCATTTTTCAAAATCTTTATCGTTTAATTTTATTAAGCCTTTAGTTTGCATCTTTTCAATATTTTTAATATTTATGTGTGCCAAACGTTTATGCCATAAAGAAATCGAACAAGCGATGTAATCAAAAGACATTATTGCATTCAATTCATAACCAATGACATTACAATCAGAAACTTCACTAGCAAAAGTACTAACACTACCACTATTACCACTAGAACTACTATCACTATCACTTTCACTACCACACCCATCAAGCACAGAGATGCCCGCATTCTCAGTCTCTTCCTCTTCATTCCCATTTTCAGCTAGGTCAAGTCGGTACATTCCACTCGTGTTTTTAGCTTGACCAACATATAGGTTATTCAGAGAGAACTTCACACGCAAATCCTTAAGCACCAATTTGTAACCATTCCGATCAAACTTATCCGCTGAAACAAGACCCTTTGATATACCTGGAACGTGCAACACATCCTGAAGAGTCACAGTCTGACCGTTTCTGAAGCTTAGCCGCACCGTGCCTTTCCCACGAACTCCTACACGATGTCCATCAGCACATACAACCACAGTTCCATCAGGGACGAGACCATAGGTTTGGAATGCGTGCTGGTTCCCACATACAAGAACCGTAGCTCCAGAATCCAAAAACCATCCCCTACACGCCAACACGCGTGTAGGCTGAGCAAGCATGTTAACATCACCAATTCCCACATTTGCTACCAGATTTGTAATATCATCAACCGCATTTGTGGAGCCAGCCGTAGGACCAGATTTCCTGTGAGGGCATTCTCGTGCATAATGTCCAGTTTCTCCACAAACATGACATTTTCTAGATCTTTTAGGCTGTTGGTTATTGTTTTGATATGGTTTCTTGAATTCTTTCTTTTTAGGTGCAAGTGGTTTCTTTTGTTTTGATCCATACTTCCCCTTTTGCCCGGACCCTCCAGCCACATGATTAACACTCGATCCGACTTTACTTCTTTTGTCCCTATTGCGCGTTTCCTCCTCAATTCGGAGATGCTTCAATAGTTCATCCAAAGAGTAGTCCTCAGATTTGTGCATCATTCTTTTAGAGAAATCTTTCCAAGTAGGGGGCAATTTAGCAATAATAACCCCCACTTGGAAAATTTCAAGTAGAGGGATGGAAAGAGCAGTCAGTTTGTTAACAAGTACTTGGAGTTCATGCACTTGTTCCAAGATTGACTTTTCATCCACCATTTGGAAGTCCAAATACTTAGCTATAAGGTACTTGTTAGTGCCTTCTTCATGAGCTTTGTATTTAAGTTCTAAAGCTTTCCATAGATCTCTAGGATTTGTTACCTGCGAGTACAAATCATAAAGTCGATCAGAAAGTGAGTTCTTGATATGACCAAGACAAAGATCTTCAGCTTCCTTTCGGACAAGTCTTTGCTTGTTCAGATCAGAAATCACTTGCTGATCCGGTTCCTTTCCCTCTTCAGGAACCGGGTCGTTAGGGATCGGGGCCAAGCACGGATCAAGAACATAATATAACTTCAGAACAATCAACATAAACTTGACTTTGTCTGCCCAGCGGGTATAGTTCTGACCGTCGAATCTGTCCAACTTGACAAACTCTTGATTCATGAATCTCAGATTAGTGGTAGGAAGTTCAGCGTCCATTTAGTCTGTTATACGTAAACACAAAAAATAAAATCCTTTAAGAATGTTGAAAATATTTCAGACCAAATAGAAATCAATTGATTATTATCAATTATTACCAAGTTATTGACCAAATCAGTTTGATCCTTCGTGATCAAATTGATTATAAGAAAGGTAGAAGGAGAGTGTCCCGTTATCGGACGAATTAAAAGTTACGCAATAATGTAAAACCAACCTGTTATACGATGTTTTTCGAATGATCAACTGCACGGAAAGTACTCCTGTCCTTAAAGGATTTTACGCGCTCTGTTTGCTGTAAGCTGCAGCGTAAACTCCCAGGATTTAATGCAGAACGAATCCGGTGTTCCAACAGCAATGGAAACCGGATCAACGTGAAGCTTGAGAAGAAACAGAAGCAGATATATTTGTAGCAAAGAAAAGCTTTAGCCTTTTTCTTTTCGGATGATTAAACTCGAACTAGGAGCCCTATATTTATAGACTAAAACGTAACTAATTTTGAGAACCCCCACCAGTTCGCGAATTCGGTTACGCAGATAACCCGAATTGCTTACTGATCAACTCTATCCATCGTGTTTATCTCTTAGTCGGTTATTTCGAGTCTATCCGCAAGCCTCTGAACCGAGCCTTAGTTAAAAATAAAAGCTCCTTAGCTCCTTAAATGCGCCCATTCGCGAGTTCGCGTCTCCGTCTCGGCTCGGCGCGCGTGTGGGCTTAGCCTTTCTCTTGGCCCAATAATCACTTTGGTGACCCATAAGGGAAAGCCACTTATAAATCACTTAATGATCTCTCCCCCCACCAATGTGGACAAGATGAAACATGCCAACTTGCATTATTCATCTTATGAATTTCCAACAAACACTGTCATCAATGACTTATAATCTAACTACTACTATAACCATGTTTAATTACGACTGGTTTTATATTCTATTCATTGATATTATTTTCGTAGTTTCAGAAATTAATGAAATTGTAGGTATGTATGTGTATGGAAGTGTACATGTACGTATTCGATCACGTATATATAAAAAAAAAGATAAGAATGACATTTCCATTAATATCAAATTCTAGGAAGTTAATATATTATTTTGCTTGTATAGTGAGGAAGAATGAATATACCTTTCAAGTGGAGATTTGAATTATTATTGGCACAAAAATAATAGTAGGTGTAATTGAAAAAGAATAGAATTTGTATTGGTGCATTGTTGCTCCATAAGGAACTTATTCTCATATGGGGGGAAATATAGCTTTAGTTTCTTTTAATCAAATAACTAACTGCAAGTAGTTTTAAACTTTAATTTGGAACTATTTAAACCCACAATGTTGGTACATTGTATGTATGAAGATATATAAATTACATGTCATCTCATGAGTGGGGCCATCCATGTGAGAAAGCAGTGGAGATAGACGAAAGAAACATGGATGTATCATGTATATCCCACCTTCCTAATTAATATAACCAAAAGGAAAACGGTAACATGTCAAAAAGAAGCATGTTATATATTACTGGTTAAAAAGCTTAAAATTAATCACCGAAAGTTCGACCCATGTAATCAAAAGATAAGCCGAATGTTTATACATATGCATCTAATATTAACTTTTTATAATGTTTTGAGGTTTTAAACACAAAAAATCATTGACATTAATGCATAAGAAAAGTTAGATTTCGATAGAAGTCTTGTGATCATAAGTTCATAACATAGTTGATTGGTATTGATGCACCTATCGACATATACACAAAAAGTGAGAATCTTGATGCACATGTCGCGATTCAAGTGGCTAGAAAATCTTTTAAAAAAATCTTGATAAAGATGTCCATATATAGGTGACTAACTTGTATAATTCAAAAGAAATAGTTGGTTAAATGACATACACACTTGATCAAAGTTGTTTTTGTGTCTAGGTTCTTCATAATATATTACTAAAAGTGGAAATAGAAAGAAAGAGGATAACTTGAAAGCCTTTCTTTGTCCAAATAATGCAAGAGAATCATATAAAGAGAGGTATTTTGGAACTTTTATTCTTGTGAAACTCTTATTTTGTACACTACCTCTTCCATCTAAGCACAGTTTAAAAACATGGATTGATGGCTTCAGACACTTGGCAATAACAAAAAGAACAACTGAACCTGTTCTTTAATTGAATAAGAATATTATATGATTTTAATACACATGTCATTTTTACTAATACTTATGTTTAGATTTAGCTATAAATATCATTGTTTTCATAACCGAACTAGACAACTGGTCATCAAATCGACCATCTTAACTATTCACTGATGGGGTTGTTCTTATATTAAAATAAGTTAAATCAATTCTAGAACTACTTTATCTTTTAATGGTGATTGTAACATCAAGAAAACATATATGAAGACTGAAGTACGCAAAATATAAAACTTGAAGTAGTAACTGAACGAATAATAAGATTAAAAAAAAACAAAGAAAACTGAAATTCCAGTCTAACCACCTGATCTGGTCTGCGTTAGCTAACAGGTTAAATAGGTTTCAGCGAGATATGTTATGCCACCGGTTTCAGGGCTGAACAGTTGGTTGATTTGTTCTAGTTCTGAAATAATGGGTTCAAGATGATGAGAAGGTTTATCTAAACCAAGATAAAAACTTATTAGAAAGGTTTACCTTTTTCTACTTTTGGAATCCCATTCTAAGGAGGCCATATGAAAACACACTACCAAAAATGTCTTGAAATAAACATTAACGCTTCATTTTCTTACATGGGCCTCATGTTTTAGAATCTTTTGGCAACTATATAAACCCATGAGGTTTCAATCAAAAAAATCACCAACTCAAATATTTTCATATCATTTCTTATTTTGCTATTTGGCTTCACTAGTCCTTGATTACAATATCACACATTCTCAAGAGAAAATGAGCAGTGGAGACTGGATGTGTGCTGCATGTCAGCATTTGAACTTCAAGAAACGAGACGCTTGTCAAAGATGTCATTGTCCTAAATTCGCCACCCCGGATGAGGTTTCATCTTATGGGATGAACAGAACGGAAATCTTAGCCGGCGACTGGTATTGCGCCACATTCAACTGTGGGACGCACAATTACGCAAGTAGGACGGCATGTTATATATGTGGTGCACTTAGAGATTACAGTGCTATGATGGCTACTCCAAACACGTATGGCTATGACGCTAGTGTTATTCCAGGATGGAAAACCGGAGATTGGATTTGCAATAGGTATAAACATGATTCTTAAGTTAAATAAGTCATTAGCTTATGTAAAATGTTACTTATTCTTTGTTCATATATTGTTTGATTTCAAGTAGATTAGGTTGTGGGCTGCACAATTATGCTAGCCGGATGGAATGCTATAAATGCAAAACACCAAGGAGTAGTTGAGGTAATTAAGTAGGCTTTTTTATTTTCTAAATTCCCTCTGTGTTTTGTAGCTTTCTTTCTTAATTGTCTTTCTTGATTAATTTATAATATTTTAACTTTTGTTTTTTCTGTTTTCAGGATGCAACATGAAGTTATAGAAGAGAACCAACTTGTGCTTCAACATTCATCTTTAATTTGTTTCTCTTTGTTCTTTAAATGTCAATCTTCAATTTGTGTTTAGGTAGTTTATGATTTCATGTTGGGTGTAATCTTTTCTTACATGAAGTTTTAAGAAACCTACAAATGTTTTGCATTTCATATGTTCATGCCCCGCTCTCTCTATATATTAAAAAAAACACACACACACATGTACACACACACACATATATATATATATATAATATTAAGTGTATATATTATCTTGAGAACCACATGAAACCTACAAATATTTTGCGAGTTCTTGTATTTATCTCTGTCTAGATCGATCGTTTTATGTATGGTGTAAGATCTTTATTACATGAAGTTAATGAATCACTTTAAATATGTTTATCTTTTCTCAACTCCTTATTCTTACTCATGCACACCATGAACACACAAATGTATGGGGACATCAATAATGTTGTGACCTTCGGTCCATGCTAGAATACGAATAATAATCGTAAATAAAACGATATTGATGCTCAGATTGGATAGAAGTTCAAAGAACCAATTATGGACCACCATTGTTCTAGCCTTTCCCGCCAAATTTTAACCACAAGTTAATGACAATAATCATCAAAAGTATCCATTAATAGATACCGAGGGTATGCATATACAGGAAACAAAAGCTATCCATTAATTTGCAAGCAATACCAATTTATTCTCTAAGAATCTTAAAAAATAATTCAATTATTTGCATGAAGAAGAATCGTATGCTAGTTTTAGTGAGTGACTCATGCATAAGTCACAAGTCCATTCTCAATGTTTCCCCAAAAGATGAACCAAAAATCAAAATCATAAAGGAAAAGAGGATAAACTAAATCTCTAAGAGGTAGTGTTGTTGTTGCCATTCTTTCTAATTCGTGAGAGATGTCAGGTTCAAATATTTTTTTCATTGTTTCCTACCATAATTCTTGAATGCCCCTGCCTAATGCAAATTGCAATTTACCCGTTCTCAATGGTTTATTGACAGAGTTTCATGGTTAAAATCACGACATCTATGTTTTACAGAATTTGTACTCACAACCATTTGGTTAGATGATACTTTATTTTACTAAAACGCCGGCTCCTTTAGATCATAAAAATTACAAGTACATAGAGTTAGATTTCTTATTACAGTTGCATTAAAAATTGTATATTATAATTACATATACAGCTACTATAAACCAGATTTTTATTTATTTAATCGACAACTAATTAGATATTATAACTTTTTTCGTTTAAATTAAAATATGTGGATATACACATTTCTACAATCATTCTTATATATAAATTGAAATATTTTATATTTTTATTTATTTATTTCTATAGATTGTTTTCACTAGTTCATAATTTCATATGCAGTAAAAAGTTTGAAGCTGTTTGTTAGTTTTTTAATGGTCATTAATAGTCTCATTTTTAATTGTTCATAACTTTTTAATTATTAAAAGGTAATCTTAAATGATCAAAATGTTAAATTTTAATTGTATTTATTAACCATTAATCATCAGGGTTACCTATTAATTATTAAAATATTATAAACCATTAAAATGTAACCTTTTAATAATTATTAAAAAAACTAACAAACAACCCAAACAATCCCTAGCATAATAGTATATTCTTTCTATTTGGAGAGTTTGACATTTGTGAAAAGAAATGCCCTAGGATTTTTCGATGATCGCTCGACATGCTTTATTGCGCTTATTCATTTCTTACATGAGCACTTTGTTTCCATTCTTTAATCAAGAAGAAATGTTAGTTAATTGAACTTTGCTTTAAACTGAATAAAAAACGCTACTAAAAAAATGGGTGTTTTTGTATGGTTTTGCAATGTTCTTTTTATAATTTAACTTTTATGTATTATATATTAATACTTTTGCAACCAATTCGTAGCTAAAAACTTTTTTTTGTGTTAATTTATTTTTTCACATAGTTACAATTTATATATAATTTAATTTTAATTATTTTGCTATCGTATCTTAACGGTTGCAAAGTTTGGGGCCGTTTCAGTTTTCGTCTCTACTTTTGTGACTATATAAATTCGATCACTAAAATGATTGTAAAATTTGTTACTATTTTTCAGTCCTAACTATTTCCTAGTTTTCTAGTAATGTAAAGCTTTAAGCGGAGCAAAAATTATGCAATCTTCAATTACAATAATGCTTTTATATAGGTACAATCTATAGTAAAAATACAAGTTGTTAGAGTTGGTCTTAATTAACCATAAATACATATACATTTTTCTATTCTAATAAAAGGGTAACTAAAGGTGACACGTGTCATCACCACATTCATCATTATCAAAACTTTCACGCTTCTCTCTACTATTAATTACTACATTAATTACTAACAATTTTATTTAATTCTTTTTTAGATTAAAAATAATCTTTAATAAATTAAGCAATAAATTTTTTTATTAATGTTATTTAAAAGAAACAAATTTTTATAAATTTTTTTCTAAAATATCAAACTTTTAAATACTAAATATTTTAAAATTAATGTTTTTAAAAATTAGAAATTATATGAACCAAAAATAATTAAAATTGAGAGTTATTATAAGAAAATTTTTAAAAATAATATTTTTTTAAACGTTTTGTTTTGAAAAAATATTTAATTTATTTTTATAAAAAAGAAAAAAAAAGCTTAAAAACAAAATTTTAAAAAGTTAATATCATTGTTTATCACTTATTGTCCTTACTCCATGTGTAATTTTAATTGTATATTATTTTCTAATATCATTTTATAATTAATAAAATTTTATATTATTTAATATTTTATTTATTTAACCCGTGTAATACACGGGTTTACTGTAGCTAGTAGATACATATACAAGGAAGAATTCAAATGTTAATCATTTGTTATTACGATAACCGTGTTAATTTGTCAAGATAAATCAAAATCATTATTTTTTTTGTTGGATTAACATCATTACACATATATAAAAATAAGTTATAAAAAACTTTTACGTATAATTAGTTCTTCTTTCTGATTTCCATACACCTATACGGTTATTTTATCTGCGGGTTTCCAACGTGTGTGTTAGTTGATGTAAAAGATTGAGTTAATTGCATGAAAAGTATTAAGCTTTAACGCATGTAACTCTAAGACTGTTTTTTTAAATAGAAGGAAATGCAAAAGTTACGATTTTAAATGAGTGAATCTAATGTAAACAAAAGTTTTATCCATGTTCTTCGGCCTTATAGTTGATTCTGTACACTAACAACACAATATTATTCTTAAAAAAAATCTAAAATTTTGGTTATTTTAGATGGAATATTTTGATTTAATGCAATCAAATAAAAAATTTAATGATATATTTTAAATAGTTTTTTGGATAGAAAACAAAATTTAATTCAAATTCTGTCATATTCCTTTTAAAAGGTGCAAATTTCATGCCAACACTAGAATCCAAAACGTGTTACAGTTAAAGAGGATGCAATTTCATGCCAATCTTGTCAAAATTTATTGCCTATTTCATGCCGAAGCTACTCATGAAATGCATCCTAATTCTTATAAGTCCGGTTATTTCCACACCACCCCAGTTAATAGTACATCAATGACACATATGCGAGTCATATGGCACTATACAATTCGTATTGGTAACATGGCATATGTTACGTTTAATGCTATATGTATCTTATACGACAAGTATTGACTAATGTGACAAGCTACAACTTTGTAGGCTAGGGTGTGACTATATGACTCATATAGCCCTATATAAGCCATAAGTCATATTGATGGTGTCCGCAGAATAGAGTTATACTATACCAATATAAGCATCCTTTCTCATAATTTTTTAGCACAATTTTATCTCAATTTGTTGATGTTTTAGCTAAGAATCCCTATTCACTTGTCTTCTAAAAAGACATCTATTTAAAATAATATTTGAGAAGACCAAACTTTTGTCCTGGTTGATTGTTGTATTCTAGCGTATATGATGCATATATGTGTCATATTAGAACTTGAGATCTTGAAATTAAGTTTGAAAAAAAAAACATTTTTTCTTTGGTACTAAGCAGTGAGCATGAGCAATGCCGATCATATACTTCGTGGTGGTCTAGTTTGGTCTTTTTTTGTCTTGTCAGGTTGAACTTCAAGTTGTAGGCACCGTAGAAACTCGTAAAAAGCGTTCACCAAGCTAAACCCTTCGGGAGCAACCTCCGACGGTCATGTGAACGACGTTGAAGCTGCATAGTTTTTTTTATTAAATAACAAATATTTGTTAAACGATAATAACTACTCAAAATTAATATCCAACTTAAAAACAAATTAAAATTATACCAGTAGCTAGTCTTTATTAGACTTTTGAAGCACCCTAACACTTCACACAAAAAGACAGTAATTGCACAAAATTTATGCATATCAAAATAAACATTTCACTGTTGTAAAAACATTCACTTTTTAAAAGACTTTGCTAAAGTAAAAGTTTGCAGCAAAAACGATTAGCGATGAATAATTTAGCCATGGATCAAATCCATAGTAAAATCAGTTTTTGCTACGGATTTGCACTTAGCAAATGCCCGTTTTTGTAATGTCTTAGGTCAACTTATATGCAAGTTAAATATAAACCAGTAAATTTTAAAAGAAACTAATTATACATGCCATTCCTCTCACACAATATTTTATGATACTTAACTGGTAATCTTATTTAGACCTAGGGATAAAAAATGTTCATAGATTGTAAGTTTTATCAGAACCAAAATGGCAACTTTTCTACCTGTGGAGAGGAGGCCCTATGAAACCACACTAGCAAAATTGTTATGGAAAATATATAAAACTACTTCATTTTCTTACATGGGTCCCATGTTTTAGAATCTTTTGACAAGTATATAAACCCTTTACGTTACGATTGAAAATCACCAACTCAAATATTTATATTCCCTCTCTTCTTTTTGCTATTTTGCTTCACAAGTACTTAATTACAGCATCACACATTCTCAAGGTTAGTAATTCCTTTGGGATTGAGATTTTCAATGCTTTAGATGAGATGAAATGTGATGGTTCTTTCATTTGGTATTTTTAGGTTAAAAGACTTATAACAAGGTCGAGAAAATGAGCAGTGGAGATTGGATGTGTGCTGCATGTCAGCATTTAAACTTCAAGAAACGCGAAGCTTGTCAAAGATGCCATTGTCCTAAATTTGCCACCCCGGATGAGGTGTCATTTTATGGGATGAACAAAACAGAAATCCTAGCCGGCGATTGGTATTGCAGCACATTCAACTGCGGGACACACAATTATGCAAGTAGGGCCGCATGCTATATATGCGGTGCTCTTAGAGATTATAGTGCTATGATGGCTGCTCCAAACACCTATGGCTATGATTCTAGTGTTGTTCCAGGATGGAAAACCGGAGATTGGATTTGCTATAGGTATAAATAAGATTCACACATCTACTAAATCATTAATTTTGTGTGAAATGTTACTTAATTTTTGATCATTCATTGTTTGATTTCAAGTAGATTAGGTTGTGGGCTGCACAACTATGCTAGCAGGATGGAATGCTATAGATGCAAAGCACCAAGGAGTAATTGAGGTCATTAAGGAAGCTTTAAATTTGTCAACATTATGTTTGTGTTCTACTAGTTTAATTTCTTGCTTTTGCTGATTAATTTAAAGATTTTAACTCTTATTTTTTGTTTTCAGGATGCAAATGTAGTTGAGGAAGAGAACCACCCTGTGTTTCAATAGTCATCTTTAACATATTTCTTTTCCTTTTAAATATATATTTTCTTCTCATTGTCATGTAGTCTTGTTATTATTATTATTATTTAATATATTATTATATGACTTTATGTTGGGCTACTGTTTTCTAACAAATATGAAGTGTAGCCTACAAATCTTCTGTACGTTCATGCATCTCTCTCTACACACATATATTTTAGATTGCATCCAACAACAATCTATAGGCAATGCAATTATACAATTACAAAGTGAAAGTAGAGAAATGAAAATTACATCATATTGACCATTCTAACTAGTGGATCTCCACTTATCCATACAAAGAAATTCGCTTCAATGACCTTGACACTCCCATAGAGGGGCGGGGGACGAACTCGATATATAAATAAATTATATAATCAAGCAAAAAATTTACACTAGCGGACCAAAAATAAATACTACTGACGTAAAAAAAAGGGGGCGATGACCCCCTGGCCCCTATTATCCTTCGCCTTTGTTGACCCTGATATGAGTATAACTTATATTTTTTATCGTTGTGCACTTTCCAGATGAACGAGCTTCTCTTCTTGAATCCTCATTCTAACATGAGAACACCAAAAACACAAGGACATCAGTAATTTTGTGACCTTCAGTCCATTACTGGAATGTAATACGAATCATATCGGTAAATAAATCCATACTGATGCTCAAATAGTCAGATTGGATAGAACTTCAAAAGACCAATTATGGACCACCATTCTTCAAGCATTAATTTCCCGCCAAATTATAACCATAAGTTAATGTCAATAATGATCAAATGTATCCATTACTAGATACCCGGAATATGTATATTTTTTTGTGCGGCCAATGAGCCCTAGATCAATTGTTTTGGGAGGAGGCACTCCATGGCTTTCCAAAGTAGAAGTCATGGGTTGGAGTCTCACTTGGTGCAATATGCTTCAAGTGGGCCAGGGGTTTTACCATAGTGGGCTTTCGGGTGGTGGGTTTCCCTTGGATTGGTGGGTGGGCCAGGTCACCAGCGCTGTCTGTGTTCGCGGGCGTGAGTGGCCTTTTGCCATTGGGTTTACCCGGGTGACCAGGCTTAAAAATATTCATTGATCATTCAAAAAAAATATCTCAAAGGAAGAGAGCACCAATCAATTGCCACCTGTTGGTCGAGAATTTGCGATACAGGAAACGAATTAAAGATATCCATTAATTCGTGAGCAATACCGATTTGGCAATTTATTCCCCAAGAATCTGAGAAACAAACTTCAATTATTTGCATTAACAAGAATCATATGCTAAAATTAGTGAGTGATTCATACATAACTCAAAATTTCATTCTAATTTTACCCCAAGAGATTAATCAAAATTACTTTAAACGCAATCATTTGGTTGATTAACATAATCCTAAGGACTATGGTTAAGAGTATAACTTTTAATTTTCACAATGATCACTAGATTGTTGATGATTAGAACCTAAACTTGATTTATCTACCGATTATAAGTAATCATGTTGATGTTGGTCAACAATTCAGTAAAACCAAAAAGTAGATATACAGTGATCGGAAAAGATTATGTTATATAAAATTAATAATTTTATTTTTATCAGTAGAGCAGATGGTGTCGATGATGGGAAATGGTTGGGGAGTCGCGTGAAAAAACGGGGTCGGGCGGTAACACCACGCCCACGGACCCGCGGAGGCCCAACCTAGTAAATTTTTACCGGGATTCACCTGTCACAACCACCACATGATTTGACCGTAGGATGATAAAAACGGGGAAAATCTGGGACGACACTATATAAAATAGGAAAAAGCTAGGAAAAATCTAGGGAAAATGATAAAAAAAAAATTAATGTGACGCTGATGTGCCATATGAGAAAAACAAGAAAAACAATACAGTTGTCAATGGCCTTATGTTCACAAGTTCATATGGACTAAAAGATTTCACATATTAGAATTTTTTTTTTCCTATTTTAAGAAGTTGACATTTATGAAAAGAAATGCCCTGCGATTTTTCAATCTCCAAATACATATGTGTTTTATTGTTCTCATTCATCTCCAATACAAGTCAGCTAAATTCAATTTGTTCCTTTTTGTAATCAAGATGACATATTGATTGAACTTGGCTTTATACATCCATCATAGATTTAAGAACAAAAGAATATTGTTTTTTCAAGGGAACTCTATAATAAGAATATAAGTTATAGTTGGTAATACATCTATTCTTCTAATCTTCTTTCTTTCTGATATTGAGACATCTATATATAAAGTTATTTAATTATGGGGTTTTGACAGTGTTAAATGATAGAAAAAATATTTTATTATTTCTGTGTAGCATATGGAAATTGCTCTTTTAATGTATTAAATTTGCAAAAGTAATCTATGTATCAATCGGTTGAGATGATGAATGCGCTAGTAAATGTATCCACTTAAACTTATGGGCGTACCCATCAGGTTTCATATTTCATTTATTATCACATCAATGTCACATTATTGTTTACTTCGCCGTGAAAATGGTTTTCACAACCATCACTTTTAACTTTTTTTATTATTATTTAGGCCGCAACCGTGCTTGCAACCACTAGCATGGAGGACATCGGAGGGGCGCGAATGCGTGATGTTCACATTGTGCCCATTTTGCTACATCAAATCATGCCATGAGGCAATATGCCAATTAGTCTTACAATTACATAGCACTGATTTTAATATCATACATATAATTACAATTGGTTCTTAACAGAAATAACTATCAATCTCTCTTTTTATATGAATCTTGTTAATATTTTACGAAATAGTTTGATTGCACGTTTGAATGCAATCAAGTTAAACAATATTTAATTATACTAGATTCCAATATTTGTTTGGATTTGCTGATGCAATTTCATGCCAGTCTGCCACATTTTCTTGCCTATTTCATGCCAGAATTTCTCATGAAATCCATGCTGATTTCTCAATATTCTTTAGCACAATGTTTAATTCCATGCATGCATTTTGGGTAAATTGGTAGTATGCTTGCACTTAAAACACATTTGTCATATTAGGACTTTTATATTTTGAAGTTTAAGTAAGTTTTAACGAGTTATTATTGTTTTTCTACTAATTAGTGACCGTATTATACATCACTAAAAATGCTTGAGATAGTAACTAATGTTATAAATTACTACAAAGATTTGTGGTAAGATCCGGAACACTATAGGAAACTCTTATGATTAGAGGTGCTCTTAGTGGCCGGCCTTGTTGGGTCTTCTTGGACTTCAAGTTGTAACATCATAAACCCTTTAAGAGCATTCACAGTAGGTTTCTTATTTTGATGTGAGTGTGTGTCTTATATTATGGGGGATGGTTGTTGGTGGTTGTGAGTGAAGAAGAGAGAAAATATTTGAGAATTGTACCGTGATTTTCCATATTTGGGGAAACACGGTACAACCCTCATAATTTTTTTAATATTTTTAAAAATCGTTGTGAATAGGGGAGAGAGATAATACAATAATAAAGATATTAAAAAGTATTATTTAATTAAAAAATAAAATAAAAAAATAATATTTTTAATGTAAATATAAAAATAAAGATGTGGTTACCAGTGTGAATGCTCTAAAGGGAATCTTTTGCAGGAGCTTTGCGGTCACTCTTCGATGATCAAGTCAGCAAGGATCCATCATTGACTCTGTATGAGCATGTCAATATGTATGCGCATGTCTATATGTAAAAATTGATTAAAATATCATCAATTTCAACCTTGTAGAGGGTATCCCTATGTGACTAGGCCTCATCTAGTGGGCACCAACCCAACTTAGGCTAATTGGGTTAACCCACATGCTCATAAATGGAAGAGTTACTTTTGGTGTTTAAGTATGAAAAATTAGAAAAAAAAGTCTAAAAGTACGTAAAAACCTAACAAAAAATAGGTCTCTACCATCAATGGAGAGTTAACTTTTTTATTAAATTTTTTGATATGACCAAAATGTATCTAAATAAAAATTAAGTTAAAATAAAATTTTTAAAACTAAATAGGAGGAACCCACCACCCCCACCCCCTTTGTTTAATTTGGTGATGAAAACCATCACTTCTTTGGTCGTACCACCATCATCACAGTTGCCACAAGGGATTAAAAAGTTTTGTATAATTTTGGTTCATTGTATTTTAATAATTTAAAGTTTTATTTATTGGTCGCGATTAATTCCAATTCAGGAAATGAAATAAATTACAAATTTTGTCCTTTAAGTATGCTCAAAATTACGGATCTTATCCTTAAACTTTAATAATTACATTGAGTATCCTTTATTTGAAAATTTGTAACGCATTTTATCCTTTTTACTAACATAAGTTAATTTTTTCTATTACATTTTTGTAAATGCCCATTTTGCCCCTAACCCTTAAAAGGACAAAATGTGTAACTTTTATGAATCTTTTATTTTCTTTTTTTGTGTGCTTATTTTATTAACTTTACTTTTTATTATTTCTTTATTTTTAACCACTTTTTATTTTAAATACTTATCTTTAATATTATTAACTAGTTATTTTTAATCATCCAAATATGAGTTATGATTAGCTTTTATTATATTAAAATATATAATAAATTACTATTCTATTCTAAAGCATTCATGATATGGCTAATATTTATTTTATAATAAAAATATATTAAAAAATCCATTTTCAAAAAGATTTATATAAAAATGTTTAGAAAAAATAAAAAGATTATGTATTAAATTTTTCTATAAAAGAAGCAAACAGACCGAGGAAAAATTCAAGCCTTAATTATGCTAATAAAAATTTAAAAAATATATTGTGAGGTGTTAAAATATTATTGGCCCAATCAATTTTAGAAAAATAGAAAATAGGGTGGCAACATGGGTCAGTGGGTTGTTCTACACGCCGGGTCGTGACTTCGGTTTGACTTTTAACATTTTTCTCTCTTTTTTTTGTAAAATAGCGACCAACTCGTCTAAAAGTTCACCATAGTGACAAATCCAAACAACTATTTTAAAGTTTTAATTAAACAAAAACACGAATGTTATTTAATTAAATGCACTATTATTTTGGGTTTTTTTAAACGGTTACTAATGGGTTTTAAATATTATAAATCAAACATAAACCACTAAAAATTAAAACGGAAGTGAACTTTACAATAAGAACAATTTAAGACTTTATATATTAAGCAAAGCCTAATCATATATAAGACCTAACATAAAATAATTATAACTAAATAAAATAAAAAGTCATGGCCCAATTTCATACGATATTCGATAGGTTTCTAATATAATACGTAAAACAAACTGTTTGATATGGTTGAAATTTTTATACCAAAAGGGTTAAAAAGCGACGGTGTAACAAACCGATTTCTAGTTTAATTTTTAACTAATGTAAAATAACTAAAGTAAACAAATAAAAACATTAGATAATTTAATAATCTATAAATAAAATTTGAATTTAATAAAATATTTAAATTAATTAATTAATAATATTTAAGATAAGTTTATAAAACAACAAGATTTATATAAGAGAAAGAAAGTAAAGTTAAGTAAAGTAAATAAAAGCATAAAGAAACAAAATAATATATTAGTGAAAAACTATTAGGTGTTCTTAAATTTTTAATTAATTGGTGTTATTTAAACCCATGTATGTTTTAGTTTATGTTTTAATCATATGTTTCATTAATTTCTGTAAATTATATTTTTAGTTTATGTAATTTTTATTTTTAAAAAAACTATTAGGTGTTCTTTAAATTTTATTTGTTCTAGTAGAAAAGTATTTAACTAAATTTAACAAATAACAAAATTATAATATATTATAATCAATAAATGAAATTAATTTTTTTACAATTAAAATTAATTTATTAATTATATTTAAGATAAGTTGTAAAATAAAAGTGGTGAGAAAAAAAGAAAAAAGAAAAGTAAGTAAATAAATAAATAAAAGAAAGAAAGAAAATCGATAATTAGTATAAGTTACATATTTTGTCCTTTAAAAGACAAGGGCAAAAATGTCATTTACCATAAACTTAACAGAAATATTTAACTTCAGTTAGTGAAAAAGGACGGAAATTGTGACAATTTTTCAAATAAAGGACATCCAGTGTAATTATCAAAGTTTAAGGATAAAATCGGTAATTGAACATAGTTAAAGGACAATATTTGTAATTTACTCCAGGAAATGTTTGCATACACTCCCAACTTTGAACTTATTTTCCTCGATCCAACGATCCCTCACTAACTGAAAGTTAACCTCCGTTAGTTTTTTTAATAAAACGGGGTCAACATTAAGCCATTTTTCAACTACGCCACCGCCTAGCCTCTATCAAGTTTTTTTTTCGGTGTCTAGCCTTCAACGACAACTGAAATCTACATCCAATGAGTTAAGTGGTTCATATCAGAAGGTGAATATTGACGGGTTTTAGGGTGCAAAAGTTTTAGATTGACGGACCAGATAGTTGATTTCAACCTTCTGCTTAGTTTTTTGGGCATATAAATAGTCCACGTTATCGAAAAACTAACGGTGTTAACTCTGAGTTAGTAAGGGCTCGTTGAAGGAAAATAAGCTTAAAGTCGGGAGTGTTTGTAAATATTTTCTTAGTTGGGATTAATCCCGGCCAATAAATAAAAGTTGGGATTATTAAAATCCAATAACCCTATAATTTTTATACATTTAATTTAATAAAATATATATACTTTTATAATCAAGTTTTGATTTTATATGAGAGGCATATTTGTCATTTTACATTCCCTAATTAGAAAAATTAGCTCACCATCAATTGCAATGACCTTTTTTTATTACATTCGTACATAGCTTCAGATGTCGCTTTTAATTTTCATAATTATGGATCAAAAGTAAAACTAAATACTATCAACCTTTCATGTAACTAACTCTAGGTAGAAATATAAGTCGTGAAAATCAACTATAAGTAGAAACATAACCGATCACTTAGAGTTTCTTCTTTCAAACTTTGTTGAAATAAAACTAAGTGATATTTTATTAACTTTTTGAAATAAAAACAAAACACTATGAGCTGAAATTAACAGACCAATATTCTTTTTGAATAGCCAACAAATTACTTTAAATCCGATCACTTGGGCAGTTGGGTGAACCAAAATTATGGTTTACTGTTTACGAAATTTCAAAGGGGGTTATGTAAAAAAACCCTAACAAAATAGTAAAATTCTGCCATCAAAAGATAAAAACCCAATTGAGAAATCGCACAGCAATGGTTTCAGCCGCCGACGGTGGCACCGCCGGAGCCGGAGACGACGGCGGCGGCGGCAATCTGAATATTTTCCCTCTGCTGCGCACGTTAGCCAAAGGGGCAGCTGTAACCCTAGGTGGGATCATCTCCATCACCACGATTTCATCCCCTACAATTGCATTATTCACACACCACAAAAAGGTAAACACCCAAACACCCAACACCCTATTGTTTCTTGATTTAACATTTTAGTGATTCGATTGAGGAAATCAAGAAGAAAGATTCAATTTTTACAAGAATTTGTGTTGTAAATTTGTGCTATGTAGTTTTAGGGCATTTGATTTTAGGGTGCCCCTCTATGTTTGTTATGATTTGATTTGATACCTATACAAGTGTATAACATTTAGTAGAAATAAAGGGGTTACCTTTAGCATAAAGTTTGATTTTGTTACATGGGTGCAGGATCAAATTGGTACATCATCATCATCATCTATGAATAAAAGGAATGCAAGTTCATGTGATGTATGTAGAGGGAAAGGGTTTTACATGTGTAAATTATGCAAAGGGAATGCTACAATAGAGTGGTCTCCATTGTATGATCCTGTGTTCATTAACCCATGTCTTTGCCCTACTTGTGATGGACATAGGTATATTTAATTTCTTCTTTGAAAGCTCCATTAATGTATTTGTAGCTCCATTGGCATTTGACTTTTGAGGGGTCAAATGAATTTTAGTTAATCTTCAAAATTGACAAAAGCAGTCTCCTTTGTGTATAAGATATTGTGCATTACATTCTTAGCTTACAAAAGTATGTTTGATGGAAGCATTTGGAATTTAAACGAGTAAATGAACTATGTTAAAAGCTGATTTGGTTTGAAATATGTTGACTTTCTTCAAATTAGTCAAAGTTGACTAGAGTCTCGAGGCTTTAGCATCTTTAGCGCGTATAGCGCCTTTTACTACCTATAGGTGGACTCTCATTGTCTGGATGAAATGAGTATTGTATATAAAAGGAAGAAAAATGCAAATTAAATTGGATAATTGATGGTGAAATTGTTATTTTGACTTTAGGATTCAACGATGTCTTAACTGTTTGGGTAGTGGATTCATTCAACAAGCTAAAGGTATGTACTAAAGATTGGATTTATTTTTATCGAGCACATATAAAAGAACTAGGCTTGACTTATAAGAACATTGTCCAAATAGACCAATATGTTGACTTTTGTGATCAATTGAACAATTTTCATATTACCAAGTTCATTTGGTGTATTTAGACTATCAAGAAAATGAGTCTTGCATTAAGCTTTATTATTGCTGTATAATTCAAGAAATAGTTGCCTTAAACTATTAACATCAGCTATAATACTGTTTCTAGTCTCAAAGTAGCATGTTTGACACCAGAAGTCAAACTATACACTTTCCTCAATTATATGAGGTGAGATTTAGTTTAATGCTTGAAATTTCTTGCAGAACACGACTAAATAGGTTCGAGAGGGGAGAATGGTATCTCGCGCGTTCTGTGGATGCTCTTTTGCCTTCAATGATTCTCTTATTTGGTTTTGACAGGGCTGCAAATGGGTTGAGTTTGAGTTCACTTGACGGGTTAGGGTGTATAGGCTTAATAGTGTTTTTCTTTCGTCATAATTGTGTGTGATACAAACATATTCAATAAGAGAGTTAAATAACTCGAAGATAACTCTAAACGAGCTTCATGTAAACGATTCAAAAACAAAGCACTAACAACCTCATGTTTGAACTTGAGTTTACGAAGGTTTATGATGAGTGTTTAGGGATGATGCGATATACTAAATTGTAACAACCGACTAATAAAAATATGTTTGTCATACTTATTTGGGCTAGATCTCTTCTAGTTATTAAACTTGTTAATAGTTAATATTTTACAATTCTATATTTATAATACACATTTAAAAATGCAAATAATTTCTACTTTTAGTAGTAGTAATATTGTAGAATGAAGATAAAAGAGAGAGGAGTGAATATAAAAATGAAAAACCGAACTAGAAGCATCAATTAAGAAAACAATAGTTTGGTAATGATTTTTTATAGAGAAATTGTATATATCACTTTAAAACTTGTAAAATTACATATTCTCCAAACACAAGCTTTCAATGTATAATATATGAATGTTCTTTAAAATTTGTTTGAGCAAATATGTGATTTTATTAGTTCATAGAGATAAGGTTACATACTACGTACCAAGGAGCAAATCGTAAATAACAACACGGTATGTTGTGTGGCTGTTGTTATGTTTCATGTTTTTTTAGTATTATCCCATTTAGTTTCCAAGGGAAGTGAGGCCCCCAACTAATATAACATAACCAGTCTCTTGGGTCAATTGGTCAAATCATGTGATGTGTATTTTGGTCATTTCATCAATTTTATGTTAACCTCTATATTATTCTTGAATGGTTTTAAGTAAAGATGAAGCGGGTAAATTATTAAAATCCCCATTACATGTCATCTTGTGACGTTCAAATGGGTTGAATACAAAAATTTATAGAAGTTGGCTTCGAACCTAACCATTGTCTTACCTTCTTGAAGATTACATAAAGAAAACCAGACAAAACTTGTAAACAACAACAATTGTATAACATACTCGCAACTAAATGAGACGTATTACAATACATTTCAAAGAAAACTAAAAGGACTATCAAAAAATAAAGCCTGAGAAAGAGAAACATGAGTGTGAACACAAGCATGTTTTATCATTCATATACACAACCCTTTTTGTGTAAGGTCATTTACTTGTACGTCAAGATTTTTGTAATCACATATAAAAGCACGTCTATTACCTCGAGATCCTTTTAATAGAAGCTATTTTAGTCGTGATGGTGGTGAAAGCAAGACTTTTTGGTCAACCTCGTCGCTTTCTGGTGCCTCTTCACTACTCGAATTTGACCTAGAATGGCTCCCATCATCTTCTATAATTCATCAAAACAAATAAACAATCTATTAAACTTAAATCTCCATAAGTCAAATGTACTTTAAAAACATACCATATTCATAATATTCTGGAAGCTGTTTGACGGTAGTTGATTCAAGACTTTCAGGAAGCAAACAACTACATAGAGCACCTGAAACAGTCGTTAATATGCAACACACGTGATTTTACCGAAAAAGAAAGATAGTTTAACCTCTTTACAAGTAAACATGTTAAAACTTAGTAACTTTGCTTACCTAGCTTTGCCAATCTATTTACCCACCCAGGAATCCTTTTGCAATTTAGCCTATGAGAAATATCATCCGTAAAATTGTTGCAATTCTTGGAAATTAAGTGATATGTGTCCCCATGATAATCTCAAGCTATGTTCTCAATAAACCTCCGAAATTCTGAAGCTGACATATCTATATACCCAAGTGAAATCGAACATCTGTAGATAAAGCCTGGGCATGTTCTTGGTTCAACTTCGAATACTCCACTAATTGAATAGTCATGGGCTCCAAACGCGTATTCCATGCCATACACTGCACCAAGTTTTCGTTCATCATTGTTTTCACATATCACAAGTATAAACGAAAAATGAAAAATAAAGGAGAACAAAAAATTTGGAGAAACAAAAGAAAAAAAACGACATTTGTGTGCAATAATCATAGATAAAGAGAATCACATGCAATAAAACAATGCATTTAGCATAGTATAGACTGAACCCTAATATACACGCCGGTAATGTATACACACACATATATACCTATATCATATGTTTATATTTTTGGATTTCTTGATTACAAATTCAACAATTCACGAATCCATAGTTTCATAACAACAAAATATAAAATCGATTACATCGAATAATGAATTACCTTCAATTCCCGTATGAAAAATACCAAATCCAAACCAAATGCTGTAAGAATTGAAAGGTGTGAGATCATATACATTCAAGAACACCTCTTTATCCATCAATTCATCGTTTGATGATAACTTATTATTGCCCCCCATTTTCAATTTCTTTTATACAAACTTGAAAAAAAGAAGACAAATTTATCTTTATAATTTGATGAAGAACAAAAAGGGGTTCAAGAAAAGGGAAAAAGATAATTTTTTTACTATTTGCCGATGAAAAGGGGTTGTTTTTCCGGCCGCCAGAGTGAAAAAGATTGAAGCTTTTTCACGTAATGTTTTGTGTAGAAGATCGAATGAAGGAAGCCGGAGGATTATTTGCAGCTTCCTGAGTCAACTCTGACTCATGGGGGCATTTTATATATGGGTGATCTTTTTTGATGGTTTGTGTTAAAAAAAAGCTGGTTTTGATAGCAGCCACTGATCTATATGTTATAAAAACAATTTCCTTCTTGCATTTCATGTTGCTGTTACTCGTGTATATAATTAGGATGGCAAACGTATATGACGGTAAACCTGAAACCCCAAACATGTAGGAGGTGTATTTGGATATGGGGCTGGGTACGGAATTGGTTTTAAAAAGTAAGATGATTCCAAAGGTACCGAGGTGTAGGTTGAGGGTTCGAGTTGTATAACATATAAATAATGTAGATCTAGGAGTGAGTGTAGAGAATGTGTGATTTCGCTAAAGAAACAGACGACTCGCAGCTTGATTACCCAAAAAACACATACATGCTTACTTGAATAATGCTCCTAAACATTTTATTATCATTCTTATTTTCATCTATAGTTAGGTAGTATAGTAATCTACTGATCTAATAATTTTTTAGTTTTTATGTCTAATTCTCTGGCTGATAAATTTGTATAAAAAATTTAAATTGTTATTGAATTTTAATAATCTTAAATTTTATATATTGACCGAGATTAATCTCAACTTAAAAAAAATTTGCAGACACTCCCTACGTTGAATTTATTTTCTTTCAATGATCCCTTACCAACTGAGAGTTAACAACGTTAGTTTTTTGATGAAGTGTACTACTTATATGGCCAAAACACTAAACAGAAAGTTAAAATCAACCATCGGGTCCTTCAATCTAGAATGCATGTATCCTGAAACCCATCAATTTTCACATCCTGATTTGAATCACTTGACTTGTTGTAGTAGATTTTAAGCGACGATGGAGGCTAGACACTGAAAATAGACCTGATAGAAGTTGGGCGGCGGCAGAGTTGAATAATGGCTTAAAGTTTGCTTAATTTAATCAAAAAAACTAACGGTGGTTAACTATCAGTTAGTAAAAGATCATTGAATGGATATAAATTCAAAGTTAAAATTATCTGTAAATATTTTTTGAGTTTAAATTAATTTTTGTTAATAAATAAAAGTTTTAATTATTAAAATTCAATAAAACCCAAAGAAAAAATTGAATCTTTGTGCCCTAATTGAAAGATACACACATATATACATACATCTTCCCTCTTTCAAACGCTGTTTCTCTGTCTCCTTCAGTGCTTACATTCTCACCATCCAATGGGCAGCAGAGCTAACGGCACCACCGCCGCCGGCGCCGGCAAGGCCACCACCACCAGCAACGGCGGCGCCACCGTCGACAAAGGCGTAGATTTCGCCAACTATTTCTGCACTTACGCCTTTCTTTACCACCAGAAAGAAATGCTCTCTGATCGTGTTCGAATGGACGCTTATTACAACTCTGTTTTCAACAACAAACACCACTTCATCGGAAAAGTACGTACTTTCACTCTTTTAACCCATGATTACCCTCGTATTCGTTCATTAAGGTGTTTATGATCGCTTATTTGACTTAAAGACTATTTATTTTGGTAGTGGTTGTCGTGCTTTTATGGTGTTAAATGCAATATTAATCTGTGGTGCTTATTATTGCAAGAATAATGTGTTTGATGTAACCCTAAAACCCCAATTGATTCTTGAGCTATTGGATGATGATATGCTTTAATTTATTGCAAGAATAATGTGTTTGATGTAACCCTAAAATCCCAATTGATTCTTGAGCTTTTGATTGATGATATGTGTTTAAGTATTGCAAGAATAATGTTTTGATGTAACCTTAAAACCCCATTTGATTCTTGAGCTTTTGGATGATGATATGCTTTAAATTATTGCAAGAATAATGTGTTTGATGTAACCCTAAAGCCAAGATTGGAGCTAGAACTAATTTGGTTATTCCATGGAGAAGACTGTGTTGGATGTAGGAACAGGTAGTGGCATTTTAGCAATTTGGTCAGCTCAGGCAGGGGCAAAGAAGGTATATGCCGTTGAAGCTACTAAAATGGCGGAGCATGCACGCGAGCTTGTGAAGGCGAATAACCTTCATGAGGTGGTTGAAGTTATTGAGGGTTCAATAGAAGATATAACTTTGCCTGAAAAAGGTTGGTATAAATACTACTGAATATAGAATTATCATCCTTTTTTTCTATTGTCATATTGAAACTTAATGATTTATGAACAGTTGATGTAATAATCTCTGAGTGGATGGGATATTTTCTTCTGCGTGAATCAATGTTCGATTCTGTTATCTGTGCTCGTGATCGCTGGCTGAAACCATCTGGAGTTATGTAAGTTCTCTTACACATTTTACGAATTGTTACTTCTTTTATAAGTTGTTAGATAGTTTTATATCATAGATCACTTATTCATATTAATGTTGGAACTATGAGCATCCTGTGTAAAAATGTTTTGTCTTGTTTTCTCAAATTTATGTATGATTTTGTTTTAATTTGTAGGTACCCGAGCCATGCTCGCATGTGGTTAGCGCCAATCAGATCAGGATTAGCAGATCATAAAATGAGTGATTACGAAGGAAGTATGGATGATTGGCATGGTTTTGTTACAGAAACTAAATCTTATTACGGTGTTGATATGAGTGTTTTGACAAAACCATTTTCCGAAGAGCAAAAAAAGTACTACTTGCAGGTTGGAACACTTGATTTTTGTCTTTCATCTGTTATATTAAATAAATTGTTAAACGAAACCGAATAGTTTATTTGATGTTGTCATGCTTTTACAATCTTTAACATGCATTTAATGGTGCAGAGTTCTTTGTGGAACAACCTTCATCCAAATCAAGTAGTCGGAACAGCTACTATTATAAAGGAGATTGATTGTTTAACCGTTACTGTTGAAGACATCCTTAAAGTTGAAGCTACTATTTCATCAACAATTATCAAAGAGGACACAAGGCTATGCGGGTTTGGTGGCTGGTTTGATGTTCATTTTAGAGTGAGTTTTCTTATGCCCACAAGTTTTCAACGAGTCGTAGGGCCTAGCTAAACTGTTTTTTTATATTATTATAATTATTCTTTTATTATGATTATAGGGAAGGAATGAGAATCCTGCTGAGTGTGAGGTTGAGTTGACTACGGCTCCCAGCGTAGATGATGGTACACATTGGGGTCAACAGGTTAGAAACACTAAAACCGAGCTCTCACATAAAAGTATAAAAGTACTACTACAATTATTTTACCGAATACTTTACTCAAAAAGAAAATTAGAATCCTGTTGGTGGCTTATTGCTGCAGCTTGGGCTTAAAAAAAATATGATTATACCTTTTGTATTAGTGTTTTTATCTTGTTTTCTTGTGAAAGCTCTTAGCTTTTTCTTGGGCACTACGCGCAGGTCTTTTTGTTGCACCCTCCTGTTCGTGTGAGCGAAGGTAATGAGATTCTTGCTAACTTTTCAATGACCCGTTCTGAAGAAAATCATCGCTTAATGAATGTTGATCTTGAGTATGAAATTAAGTTGTCGTCCGGAAAGACGCTGCCACCTGTCAGAAACAAGTTCTATATAGAATGAAGCCGAACAAAACGACTGGTATTTTTGTAACATTTCAAAGGTAGGTTATGAGGTTATATAACATTAAAGAGTTGAATTAATTTATGATTGAGACATTTGCAGCAAATCAGCAAGAAAATGTTTCATCATTTCCCCCCACTGCTGTTATATTTTTTTCATGTAATTTATGTTGTATGATTTTGGGTTTTATTCTTGATACTTTTGCTTCATGTAAACACCAGAATCAGTTGTCAACCTTAAATGTTATAAACATTCAAGAAAGCAATTATTTCTGCAGTTTTCCCCGTGTAGGGATGGAAAAAGAAACTCAAACCCAAGAATACCCGAAGCATTTGAGACGGGTAATTAAGTATGAGATGGGATTAGTTTTATTTTTTTCTTCGGTATGGGATTTGGTGATATCTGGCCCAGTTTCCTGAAACTATATATATGTTTACCCAATGAAAGGTTTTAATTTTTAAGCTATGAAACATGAGCTTTTTGGATTTACATCTTCATGAAATCTTTTAACGTTATCATATATTTCTAATACTGGTCATTTATTATACATTTATGGTATATATTTCATGGTGATACTAATATATTTACTGTTTATTATACTTTGATTTGTTGTAGTTATTAGAATGAAAAGAAAAATAAAGAGTAAATTATATTTTTCGTCTTTTTAAGTTTGTAGAAAATTTCAAAGTATTGTTATTAAACTCAGAAAATTACAATAATTGTTCTTTACATTAAAGTTTGGTAACAGTTTTTATTATTTCCCAATATGCCCTTCGTGTGAGGGTAAAGTGATCTTTTTGTACCTAAAGAAATGTTTATATCATTTATTTAAATCTTTTGTCCTATTTTTTTGAGTCCTCTCTCTCTCTCTCTCTCTCTCTCTCTCTCTCTCTCTCTTTCTCTCTCTCTCTCTCTCTCTCCCCCTCCCTCCCTCCCTTCCCCCTCCGCAATCATCTCCCACCATGCCATCAGCCATCATTGTTGTCGCTGCTGCCACCGAAAATTTGCAACGAAGATGATGGTGTAGTGTGTGGATCTAGGTTACGTGAGATAGTCTCCAACCACAAATCTGAAATCTTGAAGCCAACCCATTTGAAATCGTGAAGGTAAACGAGAAGAATAGATGCTCGCTGTGATGGCCGTGAGGATGGGGTTATGGAACCGACATCTTAACTTATTGGCGATTGAAGATGGTGGTCTAGTGTGTGGATTTACGAATCAATGGCGATGTAAATGGTGGGTGAAAAGGGGGTAGAGATGGTGATTAATATAGTGTTTGATGATGATGAAGGCGAGATGAAAGATGATGAAGAAGATGGAAGATGATGATGATGTTGTGGTGGTGGTGAGGGCGTGCGGCGGTAGCAACGATGTAGTAATGGTGACTTTGTAGAGAGAGGGAGATGAGTAGATGTTGGTAGATGGTGGCGGCGATGTAGGAATGGCGATGACGATGATGGAGGAGGGCCGATGGTGGAGGTGGGGCGGCGGTGGGATGTATTGTGTCTAGAGAGAGAAATGGGGTAGGTTGGGTGGGGTGAGTTTAAATCATTTTTGTATTTTTTAATAAAGGTAAAAAGACCAATATATCCTTATGTGCCCCATATGCTATCAAACTTAATGCATTAAACAAATGGACGTTAGAAGAAAAGAGTAAACGTGTTACAAAACTTGAATGTAAATGACAATTTTTATATTTTTTTAGTTTAAGGACACTACTTTAAATTTGCTACAAAATTAAAGAACGAAATTTGTAATTTACTCATTAATGAATAAATGTATGTTGAAATCACAACGGTTATTCTTCGATAAACTAAGATATACGAGGGCATGTTTGTTTTTTCATCATCTATACCTTTTAAATTCCTCTTGAACCATAATTTATTTGTATGAATTACATTTGGTTGGACAAGTATAATTATTTCTCTTCAAAGAATTAAAAAAAATTAATTTTACCTTCAAAAGTTTAACCGATCGTGTTTCAATTTTAGTTTAATAGTTTAATCAGAGTTGCTTCAATTGTAGTTCAAAAATATGATATAAAATTGAAACATGCAATGAAACTTTTTGATTGATTGATGTTTTAAACTTTTAAAGAAAAATTGTTATTTTTTAAAGCAAAATCAAACTTGACTCTGTTTTCAAATTTAAAATTCATAAATAGAAGAACATAAATTTAAATTTTGTAAATGCTTACATCATTAGTCTGATATAAATATTGTCAACCTATCGCCTCCGGTAAATGTTGGGCCGGGCCGACATGTTACCTTGGGTCTTTAACTTTTTACTACTGTTAAAAAGTGCATCAGTTTATAGCTTTATTCAAATCAAATCATTTGTTAAAAACTGGCATAGACGGCCAAATCTGAAAGCGGGTTCACGGGTTAAGTTAAAATGATCATTTTAGAAGTGAATGATTAGCCCCTAACCCAAAATGTTAAAAAGTCTTTACTTCGGCCCAATAATAGTCTACAACCATTAGCCCAATACTCTTATTATCGACATTTTGAAGATTTGTTTGGTAATGGCCCATGGTGTACATTTAAATATTTTAATTATTTAAATGCATCAGAAGTATGCACTAATTATATAATCAGTTAACCAGTGAACAATTAACCACCTATCAATTAACATATATATGTAGTTTAGGTTCTGGTTCGAGAAAATGACTAAGCATGCTTAGGCGCTTAGCGGTTTAAGAGCTTAACCCTCCAAAAATTGATAACTTTGTCTCAAAAAATTTAGGTGTCGTTTGGTTTACCTACCATAAATAGTGATAATCTTGGTGTCTCATAGAACTTAGGTGTCGTTTTGTTTGTAAATAGACAGAAATGTATAAAAATTTGGTGGAAACAGCGAGAGAGAATGGATGAAGGCTCACATGAACATGTCTAAATCGATTAATTTGATGGATTTATATAATTCATTTTTAAGAACTTTGATAAATTAAATCGGCTATGTATAACATCTTATATTGGAGAAATAAATATATACACTTTATCTTGAAAATTAAATATATAATGATCAAAACTAAAAAGAAAAAAAAAACAAATATGAAATTATACATTAAAAATTAGAAAAGAAAACTCTCATTCACCTAACATGATATATTAATGAAAAAGAAAGTTGTGAGGCAAAAGGGGTTTGCTATTGCTGCTTTTGTCCCTGCCTTACTTGACAAAGATTTCCAAGTGTCATTCCCATTGACCCTCACTTTTCAAGTTTTGTAATTGATAAAAGGGACACTTCTAAGATGATAATGTTATTTGGATTTTTTTTGTCTTCTAAGTAAACTTCAAATTTCTATATTTTGATCAATTTATTATGTATGCATGAGTCAGTTAGTTATACCTTTTTTTTTGGGGGTAAGAGATAACACTTAAACTTTAGAATAACTTATTATCAGAATTAATAGACTAAACGGGTGAACAAATTAATATTACGGAATGTGATCAAAGGCTTTAAAATAATTTTACATTAAAAATGTAACATTACTATCATCTTATACGCTAATAGTTTATAAAACTATAATAGAAAAAAAAGAAGAAGCGTAATATATGCCAAATGGCTTGATATGTTTTATTTGTTATCCGAATAGTTTATTTTCTACTCTATTGTTACAGTACAAAACTACTTAGTATTACATATATCGAAATAAGGGTAAATTATGCTAAAAATTTAATGTATTTTTCTATTATATATAAAAAGGAAAATCTCTTAGCCTAATTTAAAGTATTAAAATCCATGAATTTTTTTTAGAACACAATAAAAGTTCAAATTAATAATAAGTTTCAGTTACTAAAAAACTATTATATATTTGCCTATTTGGAGACTATATAGGTGATTTTTCATGTTGTAGATGTCATGCCATTTTTGTTAGTCTTGGGACCTTATAAAATAACTAGTGCAAGAATTCACATCATCTTACATGATAAAAAAAAGAAAGGTTATCTACACCTATCATATTTTTTTCACACTTAAACTTCATTGGATCGTATTTGACCGGTTTACTATATACTAAATCATCTTCGTTTTTTGTGACACACATGAAGTCTGTTATAAAAATATTTTGAAACGTTTATATATAAGAAAACTAAATAACCAATTTTTATATAAATTAAAAATATATATTAATTTTTTATTGTATTAATCATAAACAAATGTTTTATATTTTCTATTTATTTGTGGGCAACCTATTAAAGACAAGTTATATATTTGTGTCGGGTTGAAACAAGTAGATCAAAATATGCAATCTTCGACCCACATTACATGCCCTCTTCCTATCTTTTTGGTGGGATAATAATAAATGACAAACAAACAATGTTGTCATGTAGCCACAAGAACATGTTATGTGTCGTCCATATCATCAAGAATGTCGTCGTCAATATATGAAAGAATGTCATTCGTACACGGATCAACATTTTTAAATAATAATTCGTGAGTTCTTGAAAACACATATATAAATAGAAAATAAAAGAATTGGGATGTATAAATGAATTAATGTTTGTTATGCAAAGAAGATAATGATGTAATAATCTTTGATTGATAAATGTATTATTTCATCTCAAGGAAATAAATGATGATAATTAAAGTTAAGAGTCGGCTTAATTAGGTGCAGTTTGTTTTTTTAGATATAAAATGTCTGCAGCCTGCGTACAATATCTGCAGACATTTATAGAAAAAGAGGCGAACCAAACCTTTGCAGTATGCAAGACGAAGAGTGCTTGTTTTTTAACGTCTGTAAACTGCTAAAATAAACTCGTGGTGGTGTACGGACAGTGGTGGTGGTGGCGGTGTACGCCGCTGTAGGACGGTGGTGGTGGTGAACGGTGGGTGGTGGTGAACGGTGGGTGCTGGTGAACGGTGGGTGGTGGTGGAGGTGGACGGTGAGTGGTGGGTGGTGGTGGACGGTGGACGGTGGTGGACGGTGCGTGTTTTGCGCGGCATAGATAGAAAAGTCTATGCAGACCTTTTCTAAAAAACAAATAACACATTAGTTATCATTCTAAGAAGAGTTGAGATATGACTAGTTATGAGATTCTCTTTCACTCTCTTCCTTAAACTATGTAGGCGAGCATAAAAGAAAGTACTAGCAAGAATAATACTTACTACTAAACTAATATCACAAAATGATGATAGAAATCATGTTAGAGCATATAAAAAGACATGAATAGGGTAGTCTGAAACAAAATATATGAAAGTATGTATACACTCCCCTAACAAATCTAGACACCAAGACTACATTAATGCAAAGTATAGGCTAACGCCCCACTAAAAGTCTCTAATATTTATCCGACGTCTCTAGGAACATCTATTCCCCATCATATCTTTAGAGAGTTGCAAGTCTAACAAATTCTATCTAATTTGCTAATAATTAGTTAGTTTGGGCATACCTTTACTCCTCCTTTCTCCACTTTGAAGATTTCTACGGTTTTTATTGGTACCGTCATCTACCTTCGCTTTACATAAGTAAATCATCTCAATTCCCCATCCTTTATCTTATCTACCATACAATCCACCACTACCTTTACCCCAGAAAACTTTATTTCTTATTCGGTACAACCTCATGCATCCACACATGCATATCAACATATTCATCTCTGCTACCTTCATCTTTTATGCATATGCCTACTTGAAAGCCCAACAATCACATTCATATTATATAAAGATTGATTTGGAACCCCATACTTCCCCTTAAATCTTACTAGAAACCTCTTGTCAAATAATACACCTGTAGCTGCTCTCGACTTGCGTCGTGTTGCCTAATCACAATAAGCTACATCATAGTCTACGTTCCTATTACTTTACACAAACGGTCCTAAATACTTAAACTTGGTTGTTTGTGGTACAAAGCGACCTTCAATGCTGAGTAGAGTGTCCTCGTTGTGTATACCACCAAAGTTACATTGGTGGTGCTCGGTTTTAGAGCAATCTTTAAACCCTTCCCCTCTTAGGATACTTGCCACTCCTCAAGCCTCTCATTCAGGCTCAGTTTCTCTTCGTTACTAATACAATATCATCTACGAAAAACTGGCAACACAGTATCGCCTCCGAAATCAACTTGGATAACTCATCCAAGACTATCGCAAAAGAAACATACCCAATACTTAAGGAGCTAATATCACATAATAGCTAATAACATCTCAAACATTATTTAAAAACTATATTACAAATATTTTTAAAAAACCTACTTAGGCGTAACGATGCTATCTCCGCTAGTCATTGTGCAAGGTTAACAATTTTGTTGACATGTTAAAATTTATATTCATATAAAAGACATCAACCCTAACTAAAAACACTTAAAACCATGTATCTAAACAACATGTGTAACTTGTTTCTTAAGCAGGCCAGATGAGCTAGATGGTCAAAATTGGCTAACGAGTTGTAATCAAACTTTTAGTAAGTTAAATAGGCCGTAAACTAAGTAGGAGGTTGTAAACATATTGTAATAAAGGTTTAAACAAGTTGTAACATTAAACATGTTGACGTACTGGTTGGCATTATAAATTTATGTGTGAATATTTGTTTTTTATAATTTGGTGTATTTGATATGTTTAATTTTGATACAACCTGAGCATAACTAGTTCTTTTAAACATGTTACCTAACTCAACTAGATCATAACAAATAAGTATAATTAACCCAAAATTTAGTTATTTTCATATGTGATGTATATTGTGTTTTGGATTGTGTTAGATTATGTTAACGATTATACGAATTCTTATTCTCTTTTTACAAGTTACAAGCAATTATTATTTGTATAGAAAAATAAGAGCAACTAGTGTACAATAACAAGCATAAATTCTTGTTAAGATAAACATTTATTTATTTGAAAGACAACTTCCTTAAAAGTTGCACTAGCTTTTGTACTTGCAAACTTTGTTGAATGGAGTCTTAGGATGTAAAATTTGTTGTTTAGCACAATGTGGGAGACATCTCCAACATTTTATATTGAAAAGCATGCGTAGGACAAAAGTCACAAGGTTAATTATTTAATAGATTTGTTACTTTAAACAAAGTTTTATAGTACTTACATATTTATAGTCACATATATTTTATATAAAACTAAGCAAGTAAACCGACCATTACACTTATAAGATTAAGATATTGGTTACTATAAATCATGGGAACCACGTCAAATCTTATGTATTGATGGTATGCATCGATTACTGTAATTTATATATCAAATAGTTTTTTAGCTCGCATGAATGAAAATATTAGACTTTTAGATCTTTTATTATAACAACTTATCAAGTATGACATTAATGATGGAGAGAAAGAACTTTAAGCATTTATACATTTGAATTATATCTTGAACTATGATTTTAAGTTGATATCATAACTTATTCAGCTAGTGTATTACTTGGATTTTTGAGTGTTACGGGTGGAGTCTCGTGTTTAATTAAGTGAGTACGTAATCTTGTGACTACTTATCAAGTATAGATAAAACGACGAAAAAGAATCTAAGTATATGAGTTTATATAGTTTCATCATACTTAGATAGAGAGATTATAAGTACATTATAATTTAAACTTTGCAATAATCTATAAGTTTTTTTTAGTATTTTAAGTTAGTTATGAGTTATAAAGTGATACAATAACTTTAAGAGATTGTATGTTTAGACACCTTAAAATTATAAATTAACACACCAAATTTATATACGTGTCGTATAGCCCCGTCGTATAACCCCTCTGACAGCCCCCTGAATTTTTTCTCGTAGTCCGTGTCGAAATTTGCTATACGCGTCGTATAGCCCCATATGTGTCGTATAGGGTATATGGGGCGTATAGCCCTCTGACAGCCCCCCCTGAAATTTTCTCGTTTTCAGTGTTTTCGACTTTATACGCCGTGTATGGACCCATACGCGACGTATAGGGGGGTGTCGATTTATCGAAATGGATGTGTGAATATTAAGACCCTAACTTTAGACCTTTAGTTGTTATAGCCATCATATAAAAAGTACATGTAATCTTGCCTGAGAACTACAATTTTTTTGTCTTGTTCTCAAATTGAGAGGACATAACACACTGTTTTTCCTGAATTTTGGGAGCATAACTCAACTTAAAACTTAAAAGGCACCATTTTCCGTATCCTATGCATTCAAATTTATTTAAAAATCTTTTTAGGGTTCTCTTATATTCTTGGTAAATAAAATGCTTAACAAATACCATAACTATAGAATATCATTTACTATTACTCCTTTACTATTACTCTGAAATTGAACCAACCACTCTTACCATTCACCATTTGACTTGCCCTTAAAGAAAGTGGGCACATTATCGGTGTTATTTCACCTACTCACTTGAAAACCGGTTAATTCATTATATGTAGTGTATCAACTCGTAAGCGAACCAATGACTTCTATTTAAATCAGCCGACCAGACCGCTTGACTTTCACAAAAACAACATTAATATAATCTAGATTCATGTTTTCAAATTTAGATATTGACACAAGGAAAAGATGTTAAAATAAAAGAACCAATCATACAAATCAACAAAGTATAACTACATATTTACAAAAAGTGATGTTAGAATTGAACAAAATTTACATCACGTACATATGTGGGGGGATAAATAATCCTAACTAGCTAGTTACATGTCCTATATCTAAACACTAATACAAATTAAATGGCACCTTTCTATTTGAGAGGGGCCATTATATATAACTTGGTGAAATAGTGGGGTAGAAATGAAAATAACATTAATCTACTATTTAGTCCCCTAATCTTTTGTTTTATATGATTATTTTAATGGTTACCTTTTCTTTTCACTTTGCTCCTTTTGGGGTCGTTTTTGTGTACGCTAAAAGGCATAGGGCCTACTCACACAAGTAGGGTTCTACTCTAGGGAATACTTATGACCCTTGAGTCTCTTTCGTGCTGGAACCCGACCCAAAATGTTTGAAAATAATTGGTGCACCGTATTGCGGATGAAGTAACATAAGAACAGTAGGCGCATGCTGATACTTTGGTGACAGCTCAAATGAGAATCTTTGTAATATCATTGCGATCGTCAACTTTGCTTGTAAAATTGCAAGATTCTGACCAATGCACGTGCGGACACCAAGCCCAAAAGGAAAGAATGCCATAGGATGTTTAGCAGCACGAGCCACTCCATTTGAAAACCGACTTGGGTTAAACTCATTAGCATCACTACCCCATATAGTTTGATCATGATGAATAGCCAATATTGGAATGAGAAGCTCGGTGCCACGTGGGATCTTGTACCCTCCTAATTCCACATCAGCCTTTGCTCGCCTGATCGATGCCACAATCGGAGGGTACAGTCTCAACGACTCATTGAGTATCATCGTTAACTGCATAACAATATCAAGTTATCAACTAAATCCCACTTTAAAATAATCAAAATTTAGATAACTTGTTAACAAATAACCATCATAAACTACCATTTTAAGCTTGGAGACACAATCTTTGGTGGGGATGTCACGTGATCCACACACATTAAGCACCTCATCACGTGCCATCACCTGCCACTGTGGGTGCATTGCTAGCAATACGGTGGTCCACGTCAGCAAATTGGCCGTCGTTTGTTCTCCGGCGAAGAAGAAACTCTTGCACTCCTCCGCAATGTCACGTGCGGTGATCGCCGGTGATGATTCTTTCCTACTCGCTTCGATCATGAGCCCAAGTAAATCCTTAGGCCCATTAATAATATCCACGTCATCCCATCTTTTTCTTCGCTCAATTACCCTCATTAAGATTTTCTTGATTTCCCTATGTAATTTCCAAGATTCTATATTCCTTTTTGTGGGAAAAAACCTAAAACACACAAAAACAAAATGCATCTTTAGTTTTCCATCGAGAAAGAAATATAGTCACTAATAGAAAAATGAGTATTAATGGATGATATAAACGTTTGTAAATTGGTCGCAAATGCCCTTTTACGATCAATTTTGACAACAACTAATAGGTTTTTGTGAGTTTCAAAGTTTTGGTCGTTAATACTCAATTTTATAGTAGTGACTAGCAAAAAGGTAATGGGAAGACCTATGACTTTGTAGTTAAAAGATTTGTACGCTTCTATTTTAGGATGCGTACCTGTAACCTGGAATGGGAATTTCTTTAAATGCTTCAGAAGTCAAGACCATTTGTCGAGCTTGTAATTGAAAAACACGCTTTCCATCTATGTAACTGTTGCCAAATACGGTCCTAGTCATTGTATCCCTGGTTAGGTTTTGGTACCATTGAGACACTTCAATTTCCACCTCCCCAAACTCCGACATGCCTAACCATTTGTCTAGCATTTTCATCCTGTTGCCCGCTGCTACGGGTACCAATAACTATAAAAAATAGGTAGGAAATTAAGTAATTTATAATATCAAACTAATAATTGTAACATTGGGAGGTAGAAAATGTTACTTTTAGATTATCCATGTGGAATGTGGGAGTAATGATTTTTCTATGGTATGCCCATTTTTCACCTTTAAGACTAAGGAGACCATCACCTTCAAGTTGTTTGATAAGAGGGTGAGCTTCACTTTTTTCATACAATTCCGGTTTCAAACAAAAGACTTCTCGAATGAGATCGGGATCAGCAAGTGTGAGACGAGCCGTTGGTCCGAACCATATAAGAAATGTGGGACCTAACAAAATACATATCAATTATACATGTGTATGCACGCGCCATTAAAATAATGTGACAAAATTGCATGAAATGATCATATAGGAATTATAGCATTTTTAAGCTAGAAACAGTAACCATCAAGTGGAAGAAAATTCTCCAAAGAAGCATAAGGACAAAGAAAATTCATAATTAAGTAAATTTTATATCTTCATAAATAAATAAATGATGATGATGATGATGATATTTGAATAGTGATTGTGCATGATTTGAAACAACCGTTTACATCACAAGCCATATATGTATGGACATAGTTTGAATATCACAATTAGCATTGATTCACAATTAGCATTGATCATATATACCATTCAGGAGAACAAAAATAAAGAGAAAAACACAGGAAATAACAGAAACCCATATCAAAAGGATGAACAGAAAGAGAATGAATCATAAATTTATCCAAAGAAAAAAGATTGCTACTACATAAACAATTCATGATCATTGGATGCCATTATATCAAGAACCCATATTCAGATAACTATGATGATAATTTAAATATTAGAAACATACTATAGATTTTGTTCTAATGATAATAGGAAGAGAGAATTTTAAGAAGTATACATGTTTACACCCACGTGCTATATGTATATATACATATATATATGGTCATATATATACCATTACAACAACAAATCCAAAGAGATAAACACAAGAAATAACAGAAACCAATATCAGAAAGATCAACAGCAAGAGAATAAATCACAAAACTTATCCAAGAAACAAAAAAGATGATACATACACAAACTATTCATGATTGATCATTTGGGAATTGAAGACATCAAATCAAGAATCCTGAACTTTACCCATATCATCAGTTTGAATCTCATCTTTTTTCAGTCAACATAATCATGATGATATTATAAAGATCATAAACAAGAAACAAAACTGTTAACACACAAACTAGCTATATGTTCATGATCATGGGAATTGTAAGCATCAAATCAAGAACCCATATTTAGATCACCATGATCATCAGTTTGAATCTGCATCTTCAATTCTCAGTTAACATAATCATGGTGATACTTCAAAGATCATAAACAAGAAACAAGACTTTTCATACACATACCTATAGCTATTCATGATTATGGGAATTGAAAGCATCAAATCAAGAAACTTGAACCCATATTCAGATCAACAACATGATCATCAGTTTGAATCTCATCTTCTCAGTAATTAACATGATGATGTATGATGATACTTTAAAGATTATAAACAAAAAAGATGAAAAGATACCATAAATTTTGTTCCAATGGTGGTAGAAAGAGAGAACTCTAGGGAGTATGTTGTGAGAGAAAGGCATAGGCATGGGTTGTGAAGAAGCTTTCACCATTAAACTCATAATCTCTTTGGCATTACCAGTGAAGAAACAATATGGAGGTCCCTTTATGCCTTGTTTCCCAAAATGCCCTTCAATCTTCTTTGGTTTCAACCATAACACCTTCATAACAAAAACTAATACTACTATCAATAATATCATTAACACCATCATCATCTCTCCTTTCATCCCTCTCTCTCTCTAAAATGCTTGTCTTTTGGGCCTTTTATGCAGCAGCTTTTGTCTTTTATGTTACATAACCATCCCTCAACTATTCTACTTCTTACACTTTTAGTCCCTGTCTTTCTACATTGTTAAACAAATACCTACTTGAGAACAAATTATGTTTGTATGTATCAATAATTAACCAACTATTAATCACTTGACATGTATTATTATGTATATACACGTGGCATCAGTCGATTGGGTGTCTATGTCGTCATATATAGACGCAAAGACACTCAATTTGGAAGTATATAAACAAGTTGTATAATTTGAAAACCTCATAAAAATGAAATTATTTGAAATACATGAAATTTGAGGGAATTGAAACCTCTTGTGTTTTTCTTTTTATAGCCAAACAATTTATGGATTAATGGACCAAGATTTTAAAAGATTTTCTAGGTGAGACTAAAAGGGTAATAATTAGAAGTACATATGCCATTTTTGTAACTCACGGTATATTTTCCTAGGGTTTGTGGTGCTTCTCATGATCTTCGGTTTCTTCCACTTTTAATGCTACCAAAATTGTCGGTTACAAAGTTTTCATTAGTAAGGATGGAAAACATGTTGGGTAAAAGATATCAAAACATGTTCTTTTATGTTAAAATCAAGAGTTCAAAACATACAAGGTTTATCATGATTATTGGTTGATGATTGACGGTTAAAAAAACAATCATTTAAGCAAAAATACAAACTTTATTCAATAATAAAATCGCATACTTGTACTTGAATATTCATGAGGTACTTGAAATAATTAAATGATCATTGATCACTTTGGATTTATAATTTCAACCTTTCAAACATTAATTATTGAAGTATTCTATGTTTTCACAAAGGTTGTTCTATAGTTTTTAAATTTATTGCAACTTTTCTTTCTTTGTATGTATAAAAGGAGACGGTGACGGTGAGAGTCAAGATGGTATGTTGATCCTTTAGGCACGTTCGCCAGAATACTTTAATGTAGAGGTTAATTTTGAAGGAAAACCAATTCATACGTCAAATTGTAATCGATAAAGTGGAGATCTTTATTTTGACCCTGACTAAGAAGTCTTGATTAGACCATTTGATTATGATATCTTAATTATTGGGTGATAGCATTCAAAAGATATATATTATGGATGGGCTACGTAAGACTTGACCAAACCGTTAAGATCCATGGATGATTATTTACGCAAAGTCCTAATCAAAATATGCATTTAAATCTCCAACAATTAACACTTATATATGATCATAAATGCTAAAGAGATATGACAATAACGTGCTGAAATATGTTTCCCTATGGTGTGTTGATAATACATATATCTACTTTTAAAGGTTATATATTTACTCATCACTTAATTTATAATTAAGTGCAATTAATTCCTTTTGTTAAATTATATATATATTATATTTTTTAATAGGATAATAAACAAGTACGTAAACAAACTCCACATATCGACTTCATGTTTGCGTGTCATAAGAGTATCTTAAATTGTACACAACAAATCAGTTTTAAAGAAAATAAAGTATATAGATATATGAGAAAAGCTTTAATACTAAACAAAAAAACATTCATTTCTAAATCAAAGACATATGCGGGTCGTGTTTGTGTATTCTAAAACATCTATGATGATACACAGAGATAAACTAGATACATGCAATATTTTAACGTATTCTATAACTATAAAAAAAAAATCATTAAAGATGACAAAAAAAGGCTTTTATAAAGAGTCCACAACTGTTTCCTTAAGTCATTCAAGACGAATATAATGTATAATTGTACCTAATAATAGTTATTTTTTTAGTTACATTCAATTTTATTATGTATGAAACACGAGCTAGTATGACCACTAAAATCATAATACTCTATTTTACCCTAGGTAGAAAAAAGGGTAAAAAAGTACTTCATTGTACCTTCTTATTATGTTTATGGAAGTGATTAATCATAGAACCACTCATTCATTACAAACGTTTGTTGATCTAGGCATCTAGCTTTGTACTATTAAACAAGTACACACATATATGTATACTGTATATATTAATATTCATTCCATGTAAACATACTAGTAGGATGGTTATCAAACATCTAGCATTCTGACATGATACTAGAGAGTTTTATAATAAGTATTTAATATTTTATAACTATGAAAACATCTGATTATTTATTTTAAATCCAACCAAGTACAATTTAGATACAATGCAACCGAATTAGGTGTGCACACATCCAAATTTTAAATGCACTCAAAAGAATAAAGAGTATTTAGTTCTTATTCGGTTGTAAATATACATGTATATATAGATGTTCAGAAGATAATAGTTAGATGAAAAGAAAAAAAAGCATTCCTTTAGTTTTTGGCAATGAAGGAGACAAGGTGCTGGTATTCTAGATCTACAAAATAGACAGAACATAATAATCTTAATCATTCACAACTAAAATCATTCATTTGGCTTCTAATTATATATTATCATTATTTAAAATTTCACTTTATATATAAAAATGTTTTTTCGCTTAACTAAAATCACATTAATGTATAAAAAATTATTGATGAGGGGTTAGTACAAAGAGGGTTGTGAACTTGGAATGTTGCTCTTAAATTTATGCACATGGGAACAAGGGTGTCTATTTGAGAGCTCCTTTGCCTTGTGTAGGGAAAGATGCTTGGGTGCACCCAAACAAGAACTACCCCACACAAGGGCAACTACCCTCTAATATTGGTCTAATACTACCAAGACATGTTTGGGATATGTGCCCTTCATTCCTCCCACACTCTATTTTTCATAAATCTATATTTTTAAATTGGTAAATCTTGTTTTTGTTTAATTTCAAATAAACAAAAAATTGCACATATCTAGAAAGTATGAGACAATCAATCTATTGGAACACTATATGACAAGCAAAAAGCAAACTTGTTTGAAAACAAAATAACATTCCTATCTACAATAATAAGAAAAAAATAATAATGCGGACTTGATTCGTAGAATTTTCTGAATGAGGTTAAAAATCTTATTTGATCGGAAAAAATGAAAAGAATCTAAATTTTATTTTATTAGAAAGGAAGTAAAATTCTCTAGTTTTATTAAATGTCTAAATTGAATTTACTTAAGTAGATAGAATGTATGATGTATGATTTACAATTATAGATTGATGTTATATCATGTTTTGTAATTATAGGTAACCTGACCACGTCTCTTTCTTCACATATTATAGAATACAACTCGTTTTAATTTGATAGTACATGGTTATGCTTTGGGCTTCATCTCCCTACCATGTTGTTTTGTTGGCTTTGAAGCAAGTGACATATGCTCTAGTGATATAGAGACAAATAAAAAAGCGTTAGAGGGGATGACTATGATCTAAGGGAACCCGTTTTGTACCTAAGCCAAAGTAAGATATGGGAGATGAGTGCGTTTGACTCCAAGCAGCATGTCATCTGGTTACTTGGGCGGTCGCTAATGTTGCGACCGCATTTGGACGGTCGCTAATGTTGCTACCGCATTGGGTGGTTGCTAATGTTGCGACCGCATTTGGACGGTCGCTAATGTTGCGATCATAATTGGAAATGTTGCGACTATTTAGCCACTAGATCTTGTTTGGTGTTTAAATTTGCGACTATTTTGCTACCGAATCTTGTTTGGTCGCTAATTTTGCTATCGTTTTAATTTAGGTCACCAAAGGTTGTGAATTTTACTACCCTTTTTTTATGTCGCAAATTATGATAGCAATGGCCTATTATTCTAGTCGTGTTTGGCTAATTAAGTTTGCATAAGTAATTACCTAAGAAATCATTTAATAAAAACATATATGAAATGAAATAAACATAATGTCAGTGCTTTTACTTATTAAGTCATTTCAGGTTTGCACTACTTTTGTTTGTACTACAATGATTTGATATATTAGTATCAGTGAATATAATTTTTCACTTTTATTGTTATTATTTTACAGATTTCAGTATGTGTGTGAAAATCTGAATTTGCCAATTCACTGCGCTGCTTCACTTGATGGAACTTGTTAGCATGCAAACAAACAAAAAATTCTAATATGAAATTTTAATATTTTATATACTCATAGAAAACTTCATATTTTCTTCATATTTTTCATATTTAAGGTAGAGCTATGTCGCTTATGATTTAGTTCCATAAAGTTGAATAGAAGGAATCTTGAATGAGCTCAAATCAAGCGCAAAACTAAAATTGAAACTCATTTAATAAATAATTGGCATCAGATTTTCATACTCCCAAGTTTGATTAAATTTGTGAGTATAAAACGAGTCTAATATTTATATAAATAATTTGTGCGTAACCGTGTTGGCCCGATCTTCTCGGAGGCTCTAAATTTTTAACTTTCTTATATTATATGTGCATGTATATTTTTATTAAAAAAGCTTATAGGCCATTAACAAAACACAATAACAATTTAATTATTTTAGTCCATGAAACCTTCTGACCTATTAGCATTTTAATTAATTTATCTGCTACTATTTACCCAATTTAAACATATTCTCAAAACGTTAGAAGAGTCTCATGATTATCTTAAGTAAATTAGACTATTTTGCTATAATAGTTAGTTAATTGGTATAATAATTATTGTTATATTATAAACTTTTCCTATACGAGTTATTAATTTATATTATATAGGGGTTTATTTTTTTTACTCTCCTTGAGCTAAAAACTTTTTTAAAGATTTTCAAAAACGATCCTGACAAGATCAAACTTGTAAAATTACAAACAAATCATCCTGAAGCTTTATACATATATAGTTCTTAAAATGAGCTGACTTCAATCTCCCTTTAAGTTACCAAACTCAAGAATCACCAAAGACAAGCTCAAAATGGCTACGTTACACTGTTGAGGTCCGAATATTAATACTTGGAAAAGTCAATTTTATCTAGGGTGTTTATCGATTTGATTATCAGTTTGTTAGGTTTGCTTGGTTTGGTTTTTTAGGTTTTGACATTCTTTTAGGCGTAACCGAAAACCAAACTGACAATATGTAATTCAATTCGGTTCCGTTTTCGTTAAAAACCGAAGTCAATCGCACAAACCGATTTCACCCATTGTTTTTTTCATTTCAAATGTTATCGAGTTTAAATTACTTGTATCAAAATAATTCTTAATAAAAACATTTCTTGAAAATATATATAAAATAATTCAACTCTTGAAAGTTAAGAATTTTGTTCTCTAAAAATACATCTAAAAATACAACTAGTTGACTTTGACTATTTAATAGTTGAGATTTGATACTAAGTTTTGATATTTAGGACTGGGATAGCATATAAAAATTTAGATATTAATTTTAAATAAAAACACTTTAAAAGTCTTAAGCTTTAAAGTTTTAAGCTTGGGGTAGTTGGGATAAACTCTTAATTACAAAAGATAAAAATAAAAATAAATTATAACATATTAAATTCGGATAACTGAATAAACTGAATTCAAAATTATATATAACCAAAAATCAAACCAAATTTATAATTCACTTCAGTTTTTTCCGGTTACAAATGCGGATAAGTTTTATATAACCAAAAATCAAACCAAATATACTAATTACTTATAAAGTTAAAATATAAGCAATACAAAAAAATTTAGTAGAAGTCGATCTATTTAGGCTTTAATATGTCTTATTGCTATAGAGATAAAAAAATTATTTTTATAATTATTTTTTTTGCTTTTGTACTATTTTGTGGATAATACTATTGGTTAGTAAATATAAATAATATTAAAACAGATGAATAAAGCTGGTAAACAGTTGGAAGGAGGACACATCAATTTTGGCACTTTGTTTCTCAAGGAAAGCTGCCCCCATCTCTTTTATGGTTAGTTAAAAGTTAAAACCCCCAAAATTTTGTTTTGTTTTGTTTGTTTTTAAGATTTTAATATTAAACTTTTGTATTTTTTAAAAAGATAATTTTATGACAAACTTAATGAGTTTTTTCCTTTTATATGAAAATGATTTTATCTTAATTTTGATATAATAAGGTAACTAACCAAACCAAGTTACCTAGTGTAATCTCGTTCGATTAGTAGGGTCTATGAGATGAAATGAGCACAAACGTTAGATACTGAACCAGGAGAGATCGTCTCGATAAACAAGGGAGGACCTACATAGGTGATACTAAAGTTACCGTAATACAATGAATTTTCGTGAGTATATAAAAATGTATGTATGAGTTTTTCTAGTAACAACAAATTAGTTTTCAGATTATGACTTCATATGATTTTGATTTTGATAAAAAAAAAACAAAGTTAAGTTGAATTTAAAGAAGTATGTTAACCTCAATTTTCATTTTTACGAAGATTACAAAACGTGCAATAATTATTGAATTAGAGATGACATAGAGTTATTTAAAAAAGATAAGTGTATATTTAGTATTTACCTCTAAGTTTATATAACCTTTGTCTTTTTTCATTTATTGTCTACAAATGGTTTAATCAATGCATACAAAACGTTATAGTACTTTACTTAAACTTACTTTTTTTGTAATATGTAAAATACTTAAAGAATATTAAAGAATAGTAATTTTTGTAAGTGAGGCTTTTTTTATTTGTTTGTTTATTTACTTTAGCTTAAAATTTTCTTGTTTTTCAATTTTTTTTTATTTTATTTAGTTTGTTTATTATCTTTAATTAGCTTACTTTTTAGTTAATATTTTACCTTTATTCATTCATTTTTCATATATTATTATTACCCTTCAGTTAAAAGTTTTTGGTTCCGTCACTGTCGACTACATTGTTAATATGTAAGAAAATAAAAGTTTTGCCAACATAAATGAGGTAAGTGGTCTTGTCATAAAGAACAATGAAAAAAATACATTAATTTTTCTTTTATATATTGTTTACTAAAATTATCATTATTTTTATATAAGATAAGAAAGAGAAGTGTTTCATTTTCCCATGACAACCTTTTCTTTCCTCATATAGACTTTTTCATGGGCATTTCTTTCCCTCCTTTCATTTTTAAGGCTATGTGTTCTATTTGTGTGAGAATATAACCATAGGTGATATGAAAAAGCATGGAACGTGAAACACCATCCCCTAGATGTAAGAGGGATGTGGCCCTTGAGATGTGAGTATCGTCAAGAGCATTGCTCCTTATACATTGTCATGTCTTTACACCTGATGCATGAAGTACTACATAGCCTAAGCGTTCTTTTTTGATCATTTTGTAGAAAATATGTTTTTTTATTAAATTAAATAGTAAAATAATAATGCTGCCCTTTTATAAGTGAGAAATGCTCTATCACAAATATTGTATGCTAAATTGACAACAAAACATGTAAATAAACTTTACATGAACGTAAAATAATCCAAACAAAGTCTTCAAAAGAGTTTGCCTTTTAGGAAAAAATATTCTTAGAATGTGTGCATGAATTAGAGTGTTTATCTTTCTACTGTAATAAAAAGATATCTTTGGTGGACACTTGTCATCACCACATTTATTCTTATTAAAAAATTTTCGCTTCTCTCTCCTATTAAATATTTACATTAATTACTAATAATATTATTTAAGTGATTTAGATCTAAATTACTTTTATAAGTAAATTAAGAAATAGATCTTTTTATTAGTGTTATTCCTTAGAAAATAAATTTTATAAAATAAGAAACTTTTCAAAAACATCAAACTTTTTTAAATATATTTTTTATAACGGTTTGTTTTGAAACAAAATGTTTAATTTATTTTTGGGAAGAAAACAAATAAAAGTTTTAAAATAAAAGTTTAAAAAGTTAATATAATTTTTTTATTACTTATAGTTGTTAACCATATCTTATATTAGAATATAGTTTTATAATTAATAAATTTTTATTTTATAAAATATTTTATTTGATCAACGCGTATAATATACGGGTTTACTAAATCTAGTGCTCCCCTATATTTCCCACCTCAAGTTTTCTCGCACCTCCTATGCAAGATAAGTTTCATTCATTTGCTTTGAAGTTTTTGCACCTTTGATGGTTCCAACCATCCAACATTAGGCCTCAATATTTCGTTTATCTTAGCTTCATTTTGAATGTAATTTGATTCGTTATGAATTTATGACATAGTCGAGCGCAAACCCAGTAAATAATATATATCTCTATACGAATAAATAAAAATAAATCTCTACACTTGTCATCATTCTATGCCAATAATTGGTTTTCTGTTTCTCTCTCATCTTAATTATGAATGATATAATAGATATTCATTAATATTCATTAACTAGCTATAGTAAACCCGTGTATTACACGGGTTAAATAAATAAAATATTAAATAATATAAAATTTTATTAATTATAAAATGATATTAGAAAATAATATACAATTAAAATTACACATGGAGTAAGGACAATAAGTGATAAACAATGATATTAACTTTTTAAAATTTTGTTTTTAAGCTTTTTTTTTCTTTTTATAAAAATAAATTAAATATTTTTTCAAAACAAAACGTTTAAAAAAATATTATTTTCAAAATTTTCTTATAATAACTATCAATTTTAATTATTTTTGGTTCATATAATTTCTAATTTTTAAAAACATTAATTTAAAATATTTAGTATTTAAAAAGTTTGATATTTTAGAAAAAAATTTATAAAAATTTGTTTCTTTTAAATAACATTAATAAAAAAATTTATTGCTTAATTTATTAAAGATTATTTTTAATCTAAAAAAGAATTAAATAAAATTGTTAGTAATTAATGTAGTAATTAATAGGAGAGAGAAGCGGGAAAGTTTTGATAAGGATGAATGTGGTGATGACACGTGTCACCTTTAGTTACACTTTTATTAGAGTAGAAAGATTAATAACTATCCATAATTAAAATTTCAAATATGTTAACTTCAAATTTTCAAATGTATATCATGAGTTTATTCAATCCGTATATACAAAATATTTAAAACATAACTTTTTTATATTATTAATCATGTAACGGTAAATTTATTTAGCTCGTGTATTACACGAGATTGTAACCTAACTTATAACAGCATATAATTATGTGGTTAAGATTAGCAAAAAAGATTTTTTTTTTATTTGATAAAAAAACTCATGTTAACAAATTTTCAACCCTTGTAGGCTAACCCTTGCAATCTCTCTCATAGGATTTAAATCTTTCAACAAACTTTCAAACATTTTATCTTTAGAAAAATCATTCTTTTTAATTTTGTATGTATGCATCTCTTAAAAATTCCAAAAACATTTGGCTTCACGACACTCAAATGTGTAAAATAATGCTCATCTCATGAGGTTGATGGTTCAAAAGCACAATAGACAATAATATAGTATCATGAGTAGATTAGGTTGCTACAAAAAAAGTACACGAATTCCTTAGTCCTCTCGTCTATCAGTAGTGTTGTATTTCGAGCACTCTAAATGTATATTCGTTAAATTATTATGTATTAGTAATTATGCTAAGGCTTGTTCTATATAAGCAATGTATTCTTACTACGATAATCTCACTCAAGAATGAAAAATTACCTTAGAGCGATCTTAATATAAACTCATGTATTCTTGACCCGACCCTTGGTTCTAATCAATAGGTAGTCGTGTTTCTAAAAGACGGTCCATCAGAAACTTTTTGAAAATCAAATGACCGATAATCTTTTATGAAAAACCTGATAATTTTTTAAAACACTAACGTACAATTTGTCAATGGATAGGATGTTAAAAATGATTTCGAACACTTAGCTAGAATCTTTTCTTAAAAGTCTGGGCTAAGAATTATTAACTTTATGTTATCACGACATATCACATACTGAGAGAACCAAAATCCAAAATTATAATTAAAGGCCTGGATTACCGTGGTATCCTTCGTTGATTTGTCTGTAATCCCTTGGTAAATTTCCAATGGACCTATCCATTGGTAAATAACAATCGTTTCTTTAGGATCACAAACAATTTTTCTTCAAAGAGAAGTTGGTTTTTTTTTTTTTTAAATTTTTTATTTTCGGTCACATTCTTGAACATTGATGGTCATTCAAGATTTTTACCCATTAAAGATTTGAACCTAAAATCCTAAATCTTTTTAAGTGACAATTATTGTACAATTGACGAGACACATATAAGTCGTCAATGAGAAATTAAGAAGATGATAAGTGAATATGTTACTCTATATGATTTGATTGAGCCATCGTAAACACGTGCTATGTCGACTGATGACGATGATTAGTTGTAGAATTATTAGTGCATGGTGATGTGATGAAATATCATCTTTTAAATAGTTTAAAAATTAAGTCGTAAAATTAAATTTATAAAATATAAAATTTGGAAATGTTTATATAAGTAGGCCAATCAATCTGTATCTCAATTTAAAATACCATATGACGTGTCTTTCCATTTAAATAATTTGAGTTTTGTACCACAAAAAGACATGAAATTGAGTATTTAAATAAAAAAAAGATTAGGTTGAATTTTGAGACATTGTTAATCTTGAAGTATATAAACATGCATATATGGCATGACAATTATTATTATTATATATATTAAAAAGCATCGACTATACTACAGTAGATTTTTCATAATTACATATTGGCCCCATACTTTTTTCTTTTTGTAAATAAGGAACTTTCATTAGTTTAGTAGGTGAAGTTTTGAGTTTTTCAGATTGGCCACAAAAGTTTGTTGTCTTTAAAAACTGATACAATAAGGTTTATAAATTTTATATTTTGGCCATTAGGCTAGCGTTTTGAACGCTTTGGCTACAATAGTTTGTACCGTTTTGATTGTGGCCACTTAGTGCTAGGAAAAACGATTAAACTCCCATAGCGGAATCCGGATGAATAACTTTCGTTTGTTCTTTTTTTTTTAAACGAAATACGTGTTCGACTATAATTTTTTTGTCAACCTTCCGATATAATTAATTTTTGAAAACAGAGTTATATAAACTCGAGTATTGTAGGCTATATAGAGTGTGCTTACGGTGGTAGTGTCGTGACGAACCAAATTGATTGTGACCGAACATATTTGTTGTTGGTATTAGTGTTATCAGAACCTTTATCTGTATTTACTTTTATGTGTTGAGATGAACTGAACCAATAATGACCGAAGTCACACCGCGTATCGTGAGGAAAACAATCAAAGTCTTGCCGCAAAGCGCGACCGTAGAATCCTAGTTATAATTAAAATGATATACAAGTTACATCTTTTTCTTGATTTTGTAATATTTGTTTTTGGAAAGTACAATAATAAGCCCTTTTTCAATGTATTTTAGGCATAAGAAAAGTATAATTTATGTTTAAAAGATAATTCTGATAAATCATATGATTATAAATCTATACTAATAAATCAAAATATTTAGAAGTCACATGTTATTTTTTTACATTATCCACCTAGGCTAGGGGTGTGTTTTTTTACCCGAATCCGAATGTTAAACCCGAACAAAATCAACTCGAACCTGATTAAGGACTAACCCGAGTAACCCAACCCAATTATTACATCAAACCAAACCCGATTTTCATAAATGGTTTGGTATTCGGGTTGATTTTGTGAGATTCAGGTCAACTTGATTAACCCAAATATTCGTTTTTAAAATATTTCAAGATTAAAATATATGTGTGTATTATGCTACTGTTTACAAGATTTAAAAATATGATTTTCTAAACTTTATATTTTATTGTTGTGGTTTAATTTTCTTATGTAAACTAGGATAATCAAAATATAATGTACTTTAACTATTAAATATGCAAAATAAATTGAACGTAAAATGAAAAAACTTTTAGATTAAGATAGTAAACAAAATTATATATCGTTGACACATGCTAAATCTCATACATGTATTTTGATCACATATATATTGATACATAAACATTTGAGATAACAAATAAGTTAAAGCTTAATGGTTTAGTCTAAACCCGAAAACCGAATAACCCGACTCGAATAAACCCGAATACCGAAACCCAAAAACCAAATAAATATTACTTATTTGGTTTGGTCTTCAGGTTGATTTCCTACTCCTAAAAACCCGAAACCCGATTAAAAAACCCGAATGACACCCCTAACCTAGGCTTCACCTAGTATTTGGACACGTATCGTTACTAAAATGAAAGATTATTTATATACTTTTCAAATTATAAAATAGATTTATTGTTATAAATAAAAACATATTGTTTTATTACCTAATATAAAACATTTAAAAATGACATTGTAAAAAACTATTTCTAAAACAAAATTGGAGTGTTTAAAAAAATAATTTTTTAAAGCAAAATTTTAATTAAAGATGAAAGTTTGGAAAGATATATCATTTTATTACCTAAAATAATAAATTATACGTAATTTTAATTACATTTTATCTCAAAAATCATTTTATATTTTCTATATATTAATAATTAACTATTAATTTATTGTGTAACATCTGACCTCTCGTATCACCAATATTGTCCGCTTTGTCCACGAGTAGCTCACGGATTTGATTTTGGTTGTCCGGATGAAAACTTCCCAGGGAGGTCACCCATCCCTGGATTGCTCCCACCTGAGCACGTTTAACAGTGGAGTTCTCCTATCATCCACAGCCAATACGCCCAAAACGCGTTGGTGATATTAGAGACCAGACATTACTTATGAATCAAGAATCTCTCATGTCCACGGCCGATGTGGGAAATATATAGGGTGTCACATATTGTTTTCATTCAACACGTGTAATACACTAACACTCTAGGAAAATCACATATCGGTCTTGTACGAGAGAGATATTGGGTTCATAAAGAATATATTACTTGTAATATCACTAACGTGTATTGGGCATATTGACTATGTACGAGAGGAGAACTCCACAGTTAAATATGCACAGGTGATAGCAATTCAGGGATGGGTGACCTCTCCGAAAAGTTTTCATCTGAGAACCCAGAGCAAATTTGTGAGCTCATCATGGGCAAAACAGATGATATTGATGGTTTGAGGGACCGGATATTACAGACATTCTTGTGTCGTTTAGAATGATGGGGCAAACATCATGAAGGTTGGTGAGTGCCTAGGGTGTTTAAAGGGACTCCTTAGGCATATCTCACATCCATGTATAGGATGATGGGGCAAACCTCATCGACGACAAAGAGTCCAAAGCGGGGATGATTGTAACACCTAGGTAAATCTTACATCGACCTTGAATAGGAGAATTGTTGGGTTTATAAACAATATCCCGCATCTGATATCATCAACGTGTTTTGAGCGTATTAGTTGTGAATAAGAGGAGAACTCCAAGTTAAGTATGTTCAGATGACAACAATTCAAGAATGGGTGACCTGCATCTGAAGTTTTCACCCAAGCAAAAAAAGCAAATCAGTGAAATCTTCGTGGGACAAGCAGACAATATTGATTGTATGAAGGACGGATGTTACAACATTATTTGCTAAGCTATTCTATACTAATAAAGAAACATGTCTAGAAATCATATGACATTTTTTATGCTATCCACCTAGGTTCCACCTAGGATTTGAAGACATGTCGTTATTAAAATAAAATTAAACATTTAATGATACAATAAATACTAATAATTATTTATATACTTTTCAAATAAAAAACAAACTTTTTGATAAATTAAAACATGTTCTTTATTAAAAGACATAATTTTTTTAAAAAACAAAAATTTATTTGAATTTTCTTAATATGAAGGACTTTTACAAAATAACATTGTTTTAAAAAATAAATTTTAAACTTTTTTTAGTGTTTAAGAAAACAATTTTTTAAAGCAAGAGTTTTTTAAAGATGAAAGTTTGGAAAAATGTTATTATTGTTTTTTTCTTACCTAAAGTAGTTAAATATATGTAATTTTAATCATATTTTATCTCAAAAAGATATTTATAGTTTCTAAATATTAATAAATAACTATTAATTTAATATTCTCATTCAACCTACGTAATATAAGGGTTTCTAAAGTATTGTACATATATGCATCTTTTACGGTTATTGATGTCTGACTTACTCATATAATGACTACATTTAAGGCTTTCTCTTTATATAAAGATCCTGTGAAAACATATATCTTAATGTATCTTCAATTTTAAGCAAATTTGGTCTTAGTTATACAAAGTACGGCAACAATTATTCATACTAGCAATTTGACCAAGGAAAATTCTTTCACTTTTATTGTCAAAAACAATAAAACTCGAATAATTATCATATATTTATTCTACATGTAGCTTACAATGAAGGCAAGTCGCCCAATTTTGCATATAACCATCTGTGTTAGCGAAGTCAAATCGAAAGTAAAAATTTACGATAATTATATGAGTAAATTGTCACCGATAACGAAAATGAAAATTAGTAGTGCAATCGATCGAATTGCTAGTACGTGTTATTATCAATCAATGAGTTATATTTTGAACTATTAAAATTCATTTTACTTTTAATCTTTTTACTCTAATAAAAAAATAACTAAGGGTAAAATGTGTTACCATCACATTACTACTTATCAAAATTTTTTTAGTTCTCTCTTATATTAATTACTAATAATTTTTTTAGATTAAAATAGTTTTTTTAATAAATTAAGCAAGAAATCTTTTTATTAATGTTATTTAAAAAAATTTATAATTTTTTTTCTAAAACATCAAACTTTTTATATTTGAAATATTGTAAAATTAATGTTTTTAAAGTAATTTTTTATAAAAAAAAAAAGTAGTTAAAATTGGGAGTTATAGTAAAGAAATTTTTAAAAATGATATTTTTTAAAACGGCTTGTTTTAAAAATAATATTTAATATATCTTTTGAAACAACAAAAAAAAATTTAAGCAAAAGTTTAAAAGGTTAATATCATTGTTTATCACTTATAGTCCTTACTTATATGTAATTTCAATTGTATTTTATCTAAAAATATCATTTTATAATTAATAAAATTTTATTTTATTTAATATTTAATTTATTAAAACCGTGTAATACACGAGTTTACTAAATATAGTTTATTATATTCATATTATAATCACCGGCAAGTTGTCTTTTCTTCAACCTATTAGTATAAACATTTACTAATCACTTTGTGCTTAAACTTTAACCGACTATTATATGTAACATTACTTTATCAATGGACGAGCTCTTGAGTTGATAGAAAGGTTTTTTTGGTCAAATATTATATTTTAAATGCTTATTTATATTTATAAAACTAGTATATTATTTGATTGTGCATGAGTTGCAACTTTTCTTCTATTCTATTTGACATTCTTACCTATTCTTTATCTCTACATATTAGTTGGCAACCACTTTGCTTATTGATGATCCCATTCTGACCCTATGATTGTCTAGCTATTCTTGCATATGAGCCCTCTAATACCTTTTAGAGATATCAAGAGTCAAAGCAAATGTCTATTTCTTAAACCCATGTTTTGTTTCTATTTATAGTTTTTAATTTTCATACTTTAAACGAATGACGAAAACGATATCTTTTCGATATCTATACGATAAATGTGAACCTTAAGCACTTTTTTATCATATTAGCATCATACAGATTCAAAATGAAAGATTTACTTGGATATATCATATGTTCCTTTTATGTCAGGTGAAAAGGTATGAAACTACTATGGATCTTTCTTCTTGATTGAAAACGACTACCACTCTCATGTCTTACGTGTGTTCACATGTTCTAGGAAATGCATAGGACCTACTTAAAACCGAAGATCACGATCCACCATCCCTTATGCACATGTTCAACCTTTGACCAAGAAATGTTCAGATGAGGAACACGCCATGGGACCTATATCAAACAAATCGTTGTATCGTTTCTTACTTACCACTGTTGTACACTATTCTTTCAATCATGGGATCCATATGAGGCATAACATAGGATAGTCCACCCACAATGTTAGAGCACTTGAGTGCATTACTAATTCACTATGCGTCTAAGGCCTAAGGGGTTATGTAAAGCAGCAAAGATATGAAAATGGATATTCAAAGTTCAAAAGCTAAAAGCCTAAAAATGTGTAGATTAAGCCCATTTAACAGTTTTCGGTAAGGGGGCTTTTCTTTTGGGCCTTAGAAAATATCATGGGCCGACCATATGAACACAAGATCATTATAGTGCTTTTGTCAGTGTACGCTGAAAGCGGTGTAAATTGTAATTCAAAATATTTTTGGTAAATGAGAAAGATTTTACACTTACTAGAGTTAGAGTTCAACTATTTCTATCGGCTTATTGTTTTGATCATGTCGAAAAATGATATGAGATGGAGATACAAACATCATATAACAAAAATACTGATATATATATAACAATATAGTTAACACCAATGCATACTCTGATTACCATAAACCCGTTTTGGCCTGTCCCATAGGTGTTTGCGATCTTTATGAATATCGACATTTATTGTCCACAAAAGATGTATCATATAACAAAAATACTAATTTATATATAACTTAGTAACAGTTGAAAATAAAAAGAATTGTACAAAAAAAAAAAAAGAAAAAAAAAAAAAGAAAACGATAAACAATTTTCAATAATAAGATTAGTCTAAAGCTTAAATAGTTTCCCGTCACAATAAACTTTAATGACACGATGATAATCTTTCATATCTAACCATACTAATATAACACACATGTCCTTATGTAAGGGTTGGTCTTTTGTCTTTTCACACATAGGGTCCTTGTTAATAATGGCTCTAGTTTACATTCATTTAACTTTGAGTGTGTGAAAAAACCGAATAATTAAATTACAATTTAGATGACCAAATCAATTGAGAAACATACAGTAGATTATGATTTGTTAATAAACTGATTTTATTGTTTTGTTTTGGTTATGTTTGTATAAATAACTGAAACAACATTTAATCAAACTTAATATTTGATATTTTTTTTAAAAATAATGTTACAATTCAAAAGTACCTTTTTCTAACTTAGAATAAACACTATATAAGCTTTTGTTTTTTTTACTAATAAATTAACAGTAATGTTAGTATTTTATTGATCCAAGATGTAATTGAGTTTATTAGTAGAAATTAGTCTAGTTACAAAATCCGATGGCTATGACGAATTAGTTTGAAAATTTATTTCAGTTGTAATCATGGTCACAAGGTAATTTAACGAACAGGGGTGTAAACGAATCAAATCGGCTCACAAGTTACTTGGGATCGAATTGAGAAGAGCTCGAATTAAGCCAAGGTTAAACAAGTCCTTGCCTGAAATTGAGCTCATATTTTATGGCTAGTTTACTAAACTACTAAACTAGCTCAAGCCCAAACTCGAGCTAATATTATGGTTCGCTTACTAAACATAGAGAGAGGAGGTTAAAGAAGGGGCTGCCGATGTCAAACTTGTTATGGGTCAAGAGTTGAGGATACAAGGGAAGACAGCAGAGATAGGGTTGTCGTCATGACGGCCAGGAACAGTAGCAAGATCATGAGGAAAGTGTTGGTGAAGAGCATCATTTGAGTGCGTGAGTTGCTCTTCCCTCCCTGCGTGGAGGGTAGGCAGGTAGCAAGAAAACCATGTAGAAGGGGGAAACACCCACCCATAACAACAATTTTGGTCGTCTTCCATACATCATTGGATTGATATTTATAGAAGACTAAATGTGATCGTAAAACCCCAACCAACACAAAGAACACAAGCACCAATGTTACAACTTTTAGCAAGAAACGGTATGGTTTGTCATGAAAATTTAAATGCTCAACTGTTTGACGATATTTTAGTGCCAGCACTTTATGTCAAATGCATATTTATGATGTATTTGCATAGAAACCTATGTTCGCATATGGTCATGTTCATCAAATTGGTTTTCGGATTATTAAAGTTGTTTGAAAAAGTGAATTTGAATCCGAACTAGACATGCAAAATCCCTTTCTTTCCCAAAACTAATCAGTAATATCCAAATCTTTGTGGTGATAGAACGTTAGTGAAGCCATTTTTCCAAAGTCCTGTGCAGCTAACAATAAAAAAAGGTTCTTATCTACATTGCACGTGCTAGATATGGCACACGTAGGTAAAACAGGTGTCGAGTTCGCTAAAAAACAGTTGGTCTGGTTAAACCATTGGTGAGGTTAAGAAGGTTATGGTTGTGATAAATCTATAACATTAACACAAATTCAAAATCTTTTTATGATGCAAATGGAAATTAGATTGGAATGAAATAACTAACTGAAAGGGTGAGGCATAAAAGAGAAAAAGGATAGGCAGCCTTTATTTCCAGAGCTTGCGAAGTGACATGTTCTTTTCGGTTTCCTTTTTCATGACTTTGGCCACTGCCATCTCGAAATCTTCTTGTGTCACATGCACTCTCCTTTCTCTCAATGCAAACATCCCTGCCTCTGTGCAAACAGCCTATAAAAAAATACCTTCTTTTAGTGGTAATGTTTAAGAAACCACAATGATAAGGTTGATTTACTTGATACAGGTTATGTTTTAACTCAACAAGTGAAAAAAAGACTTAAAAAGAAACAAGTCAAATGAGTCCGAGTAATTTCTATGCAAAAGGTGACCTAAACAAATATTATTCAATAAATTAAGTTATTAATCAAGTTTGTAATCATATTAGAACATGGTTGTAGCAAAAGGGTTATTAGCGAAAATTGAGTCAGTAGCTAACCTTGAGTTCTGCACCCGAAGCACCATTCATCTTCTCAGCGATTTTTTTCAGATCTATGCCGCGCATCAAGTTCATCTTTCTTGAATGGATTTTCAAGATGTCGAACCTCGACTGTAAAGTAAATTAAAAAATTAAAACAACAAGTAATCCTTAAGATATATATTCATAGATGATAGACTTTCACTACCAACATTATTATGGTGACAAAAAGAAATGATAGAGATAATAATTTTAACCAAAATTATCCAATCCCCATTAAAAGAGACAATTACTAAAGCTTACGTCCTCATTTGGATTTGGGAATTCAATTTTCCTGTCGATTCTTCCTGGCCTGAGAAGGGCCTGATCCAGGATATCAATACGATTTGTAGCCATCAAAACCTGGGAAACATCGAAGAGACATGAGTAAAAATAATATCTCTTTTTAGTAAGGTGCTTAAAATAGCAAGATACTTTTTGAACAATACTTTAAGGAGGTTTCGTTCATTAAAAATACACTTATGTGACTTCAGACAAGTTTGATCCAATTAACCCGTTTCCTTTTCAGAAAACCTTTTTTAATTGTATCCTTTTGGGTGCATTATATAACATTAACCTAAACTGACCCAATTACCTTGATCTTGTTTGACGCTTCAAATCCATCCAGCTGATTAAGAAGCTCCAACATTGTCCTTTGGACTTCACTGTCACCATTCCCACTTCCAGATTCCATTCTAGCAGATCCAATACTGTCAATTTCGTCCATAAATATAATCGACGGGGCATGTTCTCTGCACAAAAAGAGAAGAAAAAGACAGTCAGACTTGGTAGAAATTAGGAGCATGTAATCATCAAAAACTAAAATTGCAGATTAAAAACAAAAAAAGTGTCAAATGATCATCAAAATATATATCTCTACCCTAATTAACAAGAATCGATATGATGTTTTAATGTCAGTTGACAGATCACTAAAAGAGGTATATTCTTGAGTTCATTTTTTATCAAGATTATGACAATCTGGGAGATAATACTTTATGTGCAGGAAGTTGAAATATTTTTCAACAGACTCATGTTAGCACAGACTATTGTCAATTTATAAAAGTTGACACGTGGAGTTCGCTAAAATTACAAGCAAGCTTGAATGAGTTGAACGGGTCAAAAGTGACTAGAATACAATTTTTAATGCTTAAAAACCTCCTATATTGTTTTAACTTTTATTAAAAGATCGATTACTATCGAAATAATATTCGGCACACTAATTGTTTATAAAAACTCTAAACAAAAGAGTGTTTCAGGTCAATCCAACCCTTTTAGACATGTACAAAAAGTATCAACATTTACAACTAACCAAGGCCACACATTTGCTGCATCTGCATCCGGTAAAAGAACAGAAAGGCATAGGTATAGAAATGCCATTGTCGAATTATGTGAAGGCAAACATACCTGGCCATTACAAAAAGTTCTCTAACCATTCTGGAACCTTCTCCAATATATTTCTGTACTAATTCAGAACCAGAAACCCTAATGAAAGTACAATCAGTGTGATGAGCCACTGCTCTGGCCAACAGCGTCTTCCCAGTGCCTGGTGGCCCATATAACAGAACACCCTTTTTGGGTTTAGGGGAAAGAAGTCAGCACAATACATAGACACGAGGGCAAATTATAAACATAAAAACATAGCACTGAGACATCACCTTTGGTTGAGCAATACCAAGAGACTCAAATAACTCTGGATGTTTGATTGGAAGTTCAATAACCTAGAGATTTATGGAGAGCATAAGTAATTTGTAAATCCAAATAATAATATACGGTAAAGTAAAATGATATTGTTAAGGTCACATGGCAAAAAGGAACAACTGGGAACCTCCTTAATCTCTTTAATTTGCTGGTCAAGCCCACCAATCATGTCATATGTAGAATCAGGAACCTTTTCAACTTTCATAAGGTTCACCAGAGGATCTACTTTGCTTGGTAAAACTAAATGAAGAACATAGCTATCATTCTTGAGAGCAACCCTGGTTGATGGTGTGATCTTAGTAATGTCAATGCTTTTATCAATATCAACCACATATTTACCCTCTGGGTGCACCTGGAAATAACATAAATAAATAAAATTTAAAATCGGATCTACAGTATAAGGTTATTCAACTTGCTGCTCTGTGTGTATTAAAAAAAAAGCAATTGAATCCAGGTTTTTTTTCATAAAAATAAAATAATCATGAATCTGCAAAGTAACATTTGCACAACTATACATGTAATCAGCATGAAAAATACAGATATATAGGCACACTAACCTTCACTAGAACTTTTGATTTTCCCATTACTTTGACAACTTCACCAACATAAGATCCTGGCTCTTGAAGCATCTGCAACTCTTCCTTAAGCATCCTTACTGCATATTTGTCATTTAAATGTAACATTACTGACCAGTACATTATTGTAATATAAGCAGTGTAATGTGTCATTTTAAATAGGATTTTTACACAGAAAGGACTGGAACAAAATGAACCAAGCCAAAGTTTCAATCTTGCAAGTATTCCACTAGATGTTTAGAGATCCATGGATGACAACCAGCCAATCATGGCCATCATTAGTATACAGAATGTGGTGCTTAAGATAAAGACTATCACATCTGTATATACAAAATGACCTGCTCTAAGATGACAAATTCAAATTGCAAGAAAATCAAGTGAAAGAGCTTATATAATTGCACTAAACGTGTAAATGATGAAAAACGAATACTCCTTGTAAAAGATTCCAAGGTAGGGAAGAATGAAGATGCTAGGGTCTTAGGGAGTGTAGGGAAACTTCTTATACAATGCTAGTATGTGGGTACCGTCCGAGATGAACAGAGTACTGGAAAAGATGAACCAAAGACACTTGCAAGCCTAATAGCATCTCTATGTAGGTTTGGGTAACCCACTAACCCTTACCCGTAAAGGAGGTAACCATAACACAACTCCATGAGTTTTTTGATGTCATCCTTAAAATTTTGAGTACCTTGGTTACTTGGTACCAATCTACAATAACAAATCAACTAATCATAATTGTACAAAACCACAAACAACGAAGCATCAGACACATAAAGCATACATAGTGCGATTTATTGGGCATAACCTAAATAATCAAAACACAAGGGTTCAAAAATCAATCAGATTTCACGCTAGAAAACAACTAAGGTGACTCTCAGAATCCCTTAAAACTACGAAATCATTACAAACATGACAGTATACATTCTAGGGTTTTACGTTTCTCCAAATTAGGGATTTCCGAAAACTACCTCGAGAATTAAGCTCGTTACGCTGAGCCTCAAGGCGATTGAGATTATGCGTCTTCTGACGAACCTGGAGCTGTGCATCGTGAATATGTTGCTGGTAATACTGCTTCAGACCTTCGCCTGGTTTCGAACCCATGTGTCTCGATAAATAGCTATCGTCTTTCTCACCGGAATCCGATGGGTTCATCGCTATCTCCGCTGTCGCCATTGGTGTCTGTGAGATTTGTGTATGATTGTGAAGCTTGCAGATTTGTGTTTCAATAATGTGATTGATAGTTGATTTTGTAGTCTGTGTGAAAAGAAGATTGTTGTTCAAGAAAAGGGTTTCCTGTGTCTTTATAGGCTTCGTGCTTTAAGTTCAACTTTGGGACCTCAAACTTTAGCACTTTATCATTTTGCTCCTTAATATTTTTTTAATGTGTGTAGTGGAGTTTTTATTTTTATCTTTACTTTTTAACGCTAATTTTCAGGATAAACAACTGAGAAAGGATTTAAATTTTTAAAATTTTAATGGGAGACATACAATTTAACCACAAGGATATAATAGTTTTGCCCTTGGTTTGTTACATGAACACATCATAGAAACTTGGGTGGTGAAAAAATATCCGAAATCGAAACCGAAATCGCAAATTTGAATCCGAAATTTTGGGTATATAAAATTTTTGAATTCGGATTCGGATAGTGTTTTTGGAAATTTTCGGATATTTGGATATTCGAATTATACGAAAAACTTTTATAAAAATATTAAATAATAAATATTAATTAGAAATTTAGGATATTTTCATATATATTTTATATTTTTATAAGAAATTTGGATATCCAAATATCTAAAATACAATATCCAGTTTTAAACACCCCTAATAGGGACCCGTAGACAACCTACTTCACCAAAACAGTCTTTGATTTGATTTCTTTTGAACCTCTTTCTCTTTGATTTTTTACTGGTTTTTTTCTCTTGTTATTATTTATTTAATCATAATAATATATAGTAATAATAATAACTAACTATATTTTATTTGTAAAACTTATTTACATAGTTATAACATGCACATATCGGTTTGTTATACATATGCAAGTTTATAGGGGCATCTTTATATTACAAATAACTAAAACAACCATTTTAGGCTTTCAAAATTGAAAATAAAAAACTACGTTTATTTATGTTTTAAACTGAAAATGTATATGATAATCTAATCAACATTTTTGTTTTTAGAGATAAAGAAAAGGAGAGCACAATAATTAAAGGTATATTAAGGTCGACTTATAAAACTTGGTTAGTTAAAAGTTCATCGATTATAGTTGATTATTCTTTTATGTTTATCGATTTTAAAATTCTCTTTTGCAATGAATCACTTAACTAATAATTATTAGTGCTTGATATTGATTTACGCTCAATTGCTTTAATCTACTATAGTTTTTTTGTCAATTTAATTTATTGTTGGGTGTTTTGATTTTAATCTACATTTATAGTTGATTTTTCTTTTTTACTTTAATCTATTATTACTTATTTATCATTTAATCTGCTTTTTTCTAATTGATTTTGTTGTAGTTAATTAATTTATTTTCTGTCAAATTATAAATAATTTTATATATGTCGCTGCTCCAAGACAAATGTTTTTAAGACTCTGTATAGTGGTTTATTAGTAAAAATGACACCTATGAAACATAAATTTATTAAAGCATCTTTTAAAACAAATATAGTGATTTTAAAACCCTTTTTGTTAAGGTTGTGAAAAGTAAGAAAAAATAAATCCACTCATCTCTTTTAATGTTCATTAAAAGTTTGCCTAAAATTGAGTTTGAAGCCACCCTTAAATAGGATGTAGTGGTTTTAAAACCTCATTTGTGTTCAACTTAGCAAATTTGATGCCCCATAGGGATACCACTACGTCTGGTAGAGGTGTACAAACCGTTTTTTTTGCCAAACCAGTTCGGTTTTAAACCAGACCAGTTTTTTTGCATATGTACAAACCGTTTCTTTTTTCAAACCGGTTTTTCATTAAGAATCCTCAAACGCTCAAATCGGTTTGGACCGGTTTGTAAATTGGTTTTCTGAATAAATGTTTTTTATCCCAGTTTAACTGATTTTTTGTTATTAATTAAAACCGGTTTTGGGTGCAGGGCTACCAAACCGGTATACAAACCGCCGGTTCGAGTCAGGCGTCAAACTGGTTTGATTTTTTTACCTGTTTTTTTACGAAGCGGTTTTTTTGTACACCTCTAACGTCCCGTCCAAAAATAATATAAAAATCGCATATAGTTTGAAATCAACATAAACAAACCTGTAAGATTTTCAGATTATGTGGAACAAATCAAAGGCCCACGGTTGAAATTGAGAATGTTAGATTATGAGCTAACGGATTTATGATGTCAAAATAAATTTTAGTGGGCTAAAGGCCCATTAGCAAAGGGTGTTCATGATAGAGCCGGATTCGAGATGGGGGTCTCCAAAAGATTAAGATAACAAACGAAATTGTAAACCAAATGTAAACGAAAGTAAGAACTATTTGCTACCAATTTTTCTCTTCTTCACAAAATACTGATTACAATATAATATAAAGGACTTAATTGAAATGTGAGTGGAACTAACTTTAAGGAAATAGTGGTAAATAAACTAAAAATGCAAACGTGGGTTGAATTATTAAATCCTAAATGCATGCATGAAAAATAATGGAATAATGGCTCGTAAGACATGGTCTTCCATTGGACCGGGACTTTTGAATTGGGTCGTGGGTCAATGGGGATCTAATGGATAGTCCGTATCAGTTTAGTTAAATTTGGGGAGAATATTACTATGGCTATTTTGGGGAGAATGCGACGAGAGGGCAGGGCAGCAGCCCATTCAAACAACTTTGCTAGCAGCCCATTAAAACAACTTTGCTGCTGTAATCGATTGTAGAGACGAACATAAAAGCTTTTTTAGTTAAATTTAATGAAAGTTTTGTGTAGTGATAATATACGATTTTTTGTGGATATAGGGTTAGTAATACATTTGTGTTTAATTTGTTTCTTTTTTCTATTAATTGTAAACCTAAACTTTGATTGTTTAATCATCTCTTATTGTTTATATGTGTAGTATTTTTATTGATTGAAACAGTTTTATTAATTAGTTTAATTAAATTTTTATTAAATTATTAATGTTTTTATTATTAATAATTAATGATTGATTAGGGTATTATTATAATTGGTGTTTATTAAAAATATATAACCACATTTAGTTAGTTTCCCTATCTAATTTACATAACCAGTTATTTAGTTGGTAATCGCGTTTCAATAGGAATAGCAAATGAATCAAGTCTTGTGATTTCTAATGTGGTAGAACTTCGAGCATTCACTATCCATCCCCAATCTTCATCCTTATAATTACATTAAACGTCTAAACATCACTACTTTTTATCTCTCTTTTTCAAGTAAATAATATTTTTTCATACCTTTATTATTATATTTTCTCTCTCTTCCACTCACAACCATTTTCAAAAATATTAAAAAATTTATGGGGGTTGTACCGTGTTTCCCCAAATATGAGAAAACACGGTACAATCCACATAAATATTCTACACTTTTCACTCACAATCACTTACAAACACCCCTCATAATATAGGGCACAACACTCACATATATATGGGGAACGGGCTGTGAATTTTGATGGCATAATTCCTTCACATATTTGAAACCTGGTTGTGAACATCTTTAGTTATGTTTTTTTAAGCATTTGTTTGGTTTAATTCATCTCATCTATGTACATTTATAGTCAAGAGATAATAGTTTAGTTCTAGTTAATAAGACGAAACACGTAATACCTGACATGTATGAGACATTGTTTTAAAATCGGTATGCATCGTAATACTTTATGTAATATACAAGATTCCAACACATATATTCTCTTGGAAAAATGGCCATATCAGCTCCAAGTTTAGTTTGGCAATTCAACTGTTCGCCTTTTTAGTGTGGAAAAAACAGGACCAATAATATATTGAGACAAAATAAACAGAAAATGACCTTTCCACATGATGCTTTACTTTACAGCATCTTAAGTGACCCACACATGCCTCAGTAATAGTACGATTTACAACTATACTAGCTTATTGTACACTACAGACATGTGTACACTCGTGTGCTACCATACAAGACACATCCTTTTTTATAACTCCACACTTATGCTCATGGATATATACGCCATTGTGTTCTCAAGGAATCTGGTACTTTTTTTGTTTTACTTATAAATATGGCTTCTAGGTTTCTCATTTTAATACTCAAAACCACAGCTCTTAATTTCATCATAAGCCCACTATAACAAATGGCTCAGGTTAGCAAGACAACTGGATCATGGTGGTTTAGGGACCATGCAAATGGAGCCGATGATGGTGATGATCTTGGTTACGATCATGCACCAATCTTGGCTAGCTTCGAGGGAGATGGTGATGACGATGATGGAGATTATGATTACGCTCCAGCAGCATGAGTTAATTGTTTAGTGATTGAATAACACTGACTCTAACTTTGGGAACGCATTAGCTAGTGTCGGGTTCATGAATCTTAGTTTCTTGTTGTAGGGAGGATTAAAATTAGTCAAGGATTTTATGTAGTAGTTTAATGTTTAATGAGATGGTGTTTTAAGCTAATTATCCCTTTTGATTCAGTTGTTATTTACTTTCAGTCTTATTAAGGGCAATGGTTCATGCATAGCATGAGTTCTATGTGATGTCTAATTTAGCATCTATGCAATTCTTTTTTTTTTGATAATTATATGATGGGTATTAATATTTAACGAAAGTAACAATAAATAACCCCACACATCCTACAAGGATAAAGACCTATAGTGACCGGCATATTTAGGGTCGATAGAGACAAAATGTCGTTGCTATAAGGCATGTCAACCAATTACGACGACGTGCCATCTCTATAAATGTCGTGGCTACAATCCCGTACCTATAGGTGTATATTGTCGTCAGTATAGAAGTTGTCGCCATACATAGTTATGCATACACATATGCATACACATATGCATACACATATACTATTTATAAGATATAATTAATAAAAAATAATAATATAAAATTTAACCTAAAACAACTATCGTCGTTATATACTATATGTTATTTTTTACTTTTCTTTTAATTAAGTAATAAAAATAATAAAAGATTAAAAAAAATCTAACCAATAGCTCGTTGCTATAGGCTATAAATTTTTACTTTTTAGAACCGGACTAAAACTATAATTAAAAAAAATTCAAAACTAAAAATATTTTATCTCGTCATCATTATAAGATTCCAATGTGATGCAAAATCAGAGTGAAAAAAGTTCCAACAATATTGTGATTTAAAGGTAAGTAGTCCCCGAAACCAATCGCAAAACTGACACATTTTTATAGCAGTGAATCAGTGATGGTATTAGGTGATACATTTACGATTATTCGAACCCGTATAACCACATCAAAGCTGGTTTATTAATTATTAATTAATATACATATAATTATATTATAAACTACGTATTATATGAGTTAAATAAATATATTGTTTCAAAATTTAGAACGTCAAAGATAAATTAATTGATTTTATTGTCTGTTCTCATTTACTAGTATTAGTTCATTATAGTTTATTAAATTAATTAACTAAAACAAAATATATACTTATGATTCTTTTTAATCATGTAATCAACTAAATTAATTGATATATAAACAGAACATGATCTTTCAATATGCTGCTTTGCTTTACGGTAGCCTATGTGCCCCACATGCTTTAGTGCTAATACTTACACTTATACATGGCTTGCACACTACAGGCATATGTACACTCGTGTGCTACCATACAAGACACAACCCTTTACTTATAACTCCACACTTATGCTCATGGATACATAGGGCATTGTGTTCTCAAGGAATCCGGTACTTTTCTTAAGTATAAATATGGCTTCTATGTTTCTCATTTTCATACACAAAACCAAAACTCTAAATCTCATCATAAGCACATCTCCATCAACCATCATATGGCTCAGGTTAGCAAGACAAGTGCACCATGGTGGTGCAGGGGGCATGCAAATGGAGATGTTGATATTGGTGATGACCATGGTTACGACTATGCACCAATCTTGACTAGCTTCGAGGGAGATGGTGATGACGATGATGGAGATTATGATTACGCTCCAGCAGCATGAACTGATTGTTTAGAGATTGAAGAACATTGACTCTAACTTTAAGGATGTTTTGGCAAATACCGAGTTCATGGATCGTAGTTTCTTATTGTGAGGGAAGAGTAAAAGTGGTCAAGTAGTATAGAAAGCTAAATGTTTAATTAATTAGGGTATGTTTTGAAATAGTAAAGGGTTATCCCTTTTGGTTTGATTGTTATTTTCTTTCGGAGCATCTATGCAATTCCTTTTTCTTGATAATGATATGTTGGGCATGATTTAATCACCCCCCCCCCCCCCCCCCCCCTTCAAATGTTTTCTTTAGCTCCATAACATGTGTACTTTCTGCTTGACCTAGAACTATATCATGTGTAAAAGATGACAATTTCATATACTTACCATTCAACTAGACAAAGACTCTAATTGCTTACCATTCTTTATGAGCTGAAAATTGAAAGTCAAATTCATTTTTCTCCTTCATTCTCTTATAAATAATTATGCTCTATATTAAATTACACCAAATGAATAGTGACGTACAATATTTAAAGACCGTTGTACAAGTGCTAATGCAAAATGAGTAGCCAAGTATATGATGCCAAGAAAGCTGTATTTAACTCAAGTTGATCCACGTTTCAACCTCTTCGTCGAGTGTTTTTTATTCTAATGCTAACTAACAACGCTTGGTGTTTTCCAAGAAACCCATCAAATCAAACCCTAATAGAAACCGGGTTTTCTAGAGATTCTTATTCTACCGCGGACTCAAGGTGCGTTAGGGTTTTGATTTGGTTTATGGTTGAACGAACAACAAAACAGTAGTATGATTCCATGCCTAATTTGATTTTGTGATTTGTTTTTTTTTTATGATTTCATTTCACTATTATATATGCAGTGGGGTTAAGAGGCTAATGGAGTTCAAGATCCGTATAGGCTAATCGAATATGGTTTGCGAGTCCGTGGCCGATGTTGGAGCTTGGGGAGGACTAGGCTGGGCTGGAGTTGCCAGACCTGCATTTTCAATGGAGTTCATTTCTTTTGGTGTATGAAAAACTGATTGATGTTAGGATGATTACTCTATTATTAATTACTATTGTAAATGAACAACGAATATTTTTGTGCTCTCCAGGTGTTATGTTTCCTCTTTTATGTTTTTGACGTGGGCTTCCTCTTTGCATTTAGTTCTTACTCTTCCTATTTCGCTCTTTGATTGCTTTCTTCAATGTCTTCGATTGCTATATTCCATGTAGGTTTTTCATTATGATCAGTAGTTGTTGAACTTGGATAGCAGTTTCAGTTTTTGGTAGCGGCTGTAATTTAAATTATTTGTCTTCGGTTGTAAGTGTGTCTTTTGTTGAGTTTGATAGTCGATTGACAATGACAACATTTCCCTATTATTAGACTTCTTGCATTTAATGTTATTTGAGGTCTTGCATGTTAATTAATAAAGAAAACCTTAGGGTTGAATGTGTATGTAGATTGAGAGATTGACATGTGTGAAAATGGAGTGTAAGTTTTGGAGTTGCAAGTGAAGCGCTTTAGAAAATGTGCAGGAGAAGTGGACTTTAATGTACAATAGATGAGACTTTATGGAGAATTTGTAAGGAAGTTGAAAGAGTGTTAGCTAAAAAAGGCAGGGTTTTTGAGTGTAGGTGTAACTCTTGATGAATAATGAAAGTTAATACCTTAGTTTTGATTGACTCAAATTGGTAGTGTTCTACAGTTGAGTTCTTTTTATTGTTTTTAATTTTGTTATTCTTGAAGAAGCCTATCATACGGCTCCACTTTTGGTTTATTGAACATTTAAGAATAAGTAGATAAATCTTTTTTAGTGAAACTGGGACATTTAATGGCTATTGCTTTATATTGTGATAGTCCATGTGGAATTACAATTTGAGGTTCGATAGCCAGTAACATTTTTGAAGATTAGAACTAAAATATGCAATGCATATTAAGATTTTAACAGTAAAGTTTAGGATTTATGAAGCTTCTAATATTCATGTTCTTAGGTGAACATATTATATACTAAATAAGAGTTTGTTAACCAAGGGTATGAAACGAATGTGGTAAGTATAGATCTGACATTAGCTAACCATGTCTTTTTTACGATCCCATTTACGTTTTTATAGTTAAATTGGTAGACAAACATGGATTTAGGTTAACATTTGTTGTTGTTAAGTATACTTTCATCTAATAGAAGTTTGTTTTTTAGCACATCAAATCCCTCATCTGATATATTTGACATCCTATTTCTTATTAAATAGATTATATCATAAGTCAGAAGTCAACATGAATAGAATTTTTTATTGGAGCAAAGTTCATATTACTAATATCAAATATATTGCTAGATTTAAGATCAACATTCCTAAAGATCATCATGTATATAGATCAGCACATCTTCTTGATGTGCAAAGTGTGAGTTGGTTCTTTAATTCTACAAAATCAAAGAAAAGTTAACTTTTTTACTTAAAAGTTGCATTATAAAAGAAAACTGGCAAAGTTCATCATTCAGTGGTGGGGTGTTTGTAGGAAAAAAAGGCGTCATCATTCAGTGGTGGGGTGTTCGTAGGAAAAAAAGGCGTCAAACTCAATTATTGGAGCTGCTAATTAAGCTGCAAAGTTAACTATTTTTTGTTAACTTGAAGTTAGATTTACACTAATTTTTTATGGTTTCAGCCCACTTATGTTGCAAAGGCTTATAAGCAAATACAACAAAAAATGTATCTTATATTTTGAAAAAAACATGGATTTGAAAGGGGATTAAAAAATCCCCAAGGTTTTGAATTTTTATGTAGAATCGGGTTCGGCATATAGTATTGTGACTTTATTGTCTTTTGATATCTTGCTATGTTTATGAAATTTGAATCAAACTGAAATTTTGAACAGGTGGTGGTCGACTATTTGACCCAGTTACTAGATCCCTCATCGCGGTATGTACATGTTACATATTGATCTGAACCAGTTTCATGTCTGTTTTAGAATTAAATTGGCTATAGATTAAAGTTCACACAACTAAAGATAGGCACAGTTTTGAAACTTATAAACCAAGAAGTTTAACATACCAAAATATTGTCAAACAAGCCTATTTGCAAGACGAGACGGATGCGAGGAAACAAACGACGTGATTGGAAAAGCTGGCAGCGGTGACATATTACGCAACCCCATGGGGACTCTCGCTACCAATGATCCCATTGGAAAGGTTCCGTTGACTTAAGCTCAAGTTTCCGTTTGTGATTTTGTCCATTTCGTCGTCTTTAGCATTCTTGCTGAGGGGGAAGGAGAAATTGGTTCAAATTTTATTTTGCATACTTTGTAGTTGCAGGTAATTTTTGGATTCCAATCAAATTTTGTTTGTAAATAGCTTTATATTTATATAATTGCATGCAGCTTCACTTGAAGTTAACATCAGAATCCAATTTTGATAGGCTTTATGAAAAAACATTGTCCCTAAATCCTTCATTTGCTTATATCTTTTTTTTTTTTGCTTTTAAAAACACAAGTGTGAATTAGTATTATTGTTTTCAATCGAGTGCACTTGGTTCAAAACTAATATTTTGCATAAAAGACGCACCACGAAGCAATAGACTTTGACTTTGATGAAATTAGGTTTAACATAATCATTTGTAACTTTTGCAATAGACTCAATATACAAGCTCACAACTTATGGCAAATTTTGGCCGAAGAAAACTATGAAGTCGACTGCTTTTGTTTGTAATTAGGCTGATATGTGTTTAACAGTCACAATTAAGTGGATTTTTTGTATTTGCAATAGGCTTCAAATGCAAACGAAAGAAAAACCGCGCGTTAATGAAACAGAAACCGTGCAACGCGCGGTCGAACTTTCCTAGTTACATATTAACTACTATTGTTATTATTAAATTATTTTTCAAATTAAAAATATTTCAATACATTAAGAACGAGATCTTTCTATAAATACAATTTCTAGAAAACCAAAGTTTTTATAGAATAGTTTTTTCCCTAAAACATCAAACATTTTAAAAAATATGAAATATTTTAAAACCTATGTTTTTAAAAAGGTATAAATTTTATGAAATGAATATATAATTATATTTGAATGGAAATTTTATAAATGATATTTTTAAAAGGTTTGTTTTGAAACAAAATGTTTAAAAACACAACTTTTTTTTGGAAAAAAAAACAAAATAAATCAAAATAAAAGTAAAAATAAGGATACCGTCGTTTATTACGTAAAATTATTACTAATACGTAATTTCAATCATAACCTTATCTTAAATATCATTTTATAATTCATAAATTTTCGTTACTAACTATTTAATATTTTTATTATTCAACCTGTGTAATACATGAAGTACTAACATAGTCCATATCCTAGTTAGCATGGCAAACATACCCAAGTATTCTCTAGCACCACTATAAAAACGAGCAAAAGTATTTGCAGTAAAAAATGTTACAAACATTAACACTCGATCAAATCCAACAATAACGCGTGATTATTTCAACCAATATTTCGCTCATAAAGTTTTTTAGTTTGTGGTAGCCAAAATCGATTACAAAATAGTCACATCTTTATAGTAGTGATGGTATTAGCTTATACATGTATGAATACTTGGACCCATGTAACCATAACGGGACTTGTTTATCAATATTTCATATAATGTTAAAAAAATTGTAACATATGGTATGCTAAAGTTGTTATGTATTACAAACAAGGCTTAACTCTTGCTTGAACCTTAATAGAATCATGCCATCACCGCTCACCACCACTGTCGTCAATCAATAATAGAAAAAGGGCAACCGGCAAAACCCTAATTATGATTACCAGCAATCTGATTATTGTTCTTTTGGGGTTGCCAGAAAGTGACCATCACCCCCTCCCCCACCACCACCACCGAAACCGCCGTTATCGGTTTTGAAGGCCATCACCATTGTTTCGACGTGACTTAAGAAGATATATGGCGTCACCTGGGTTGTACATTGTGTAAAATGCGGAGGCCCTGGATCGAATCATATATTAGGATCATACAACATGGATGAAGAAGATTAAGAGCATGCATAAAGATATGTTGCGAATCGATGGAAGAACAGGATAAACTGATCACAACAATTCACACACAAAACATGACAATTCCACACATACAAATTACAATCTATTGGGCATTTATACCCATATAATGACGGTCAATAACTAATATAACTAATAAACATTACTCTAAAGTTCCTCCTAATTGCAATTCGATTTTGACTTTCCTAATTGATTTTTATATTTAACAATTAAGCTTGATTAAGGATTAATCTTGATTAATATTTTTCGACATATAGAAACGTTTTGAAGGAGGAGTGGCTAATATTGGGAAAAGGGGAAAATTAAAGTTTTATGGTCAAAATAAAACTTTATAAAAATATAATGTAGCTAACTTTTTTTAGTTATATAGATAGATAATTTTTAAAATCATTGAATTATTTGAAATGCAGTTGAATATTTTATATTTCTAGTAAGTCTTTTACGACAAGTTTAAGATAAGGTTTCATTTAATTCTTCTATTTTAATAAAAAAGCAACTAGGAGGACAAGTGTCAGCACCAAATTATTTCTCACCAAAAATTTTTCGCTTATTTATTATATTAAATAATTACATTAAATACTAATAATATTATTTATCTCTTTTTTAAACTAAAAATATTTTTTAATAAATTAAGAGATCTTTTTATTAATATTATTTTTAAATAAATAAATTTTTATAAAATAAGAAAATTTTTTAAAATATCAAACTTTTTAAAAGTACAAAATATTTAAAATTGGTGTTCTTAAATAAGTAAATTTTTTTAAACAAAAAATAATTAAAATTGAGAATTATAATAAGAAAAATTTAAAAATGATAATTTTTAAACAGTTTTTTCTAAAACAAGTAAAAACAAAAGTTTTAAAAGTTGATATCTTTGTTTTATTACTTATACTATTACTTATACGTAATTTCAATCATATTTTAAAAGTTTTAAAATGATAATTTTTTATTATATTTTATATTTATTATTCAACCGTGTAATAAACGGGTTTACTAGCTACTAACTAATATAAGAATTTGTAGAGGAACTTCTTAAAATAATTCCGTGATATACGAGAATCCAACACAATCTCTTTTGTTGATATCAGCTAAAAGTTTACTTTGATCATACTGCTTTTCGCATTTTTGTGTGTGGAAGAGACAGGTCCAATACATTTGAGACAAAATAATTAAACAGAACATGACCTTTTCATATGATGCTATGCTTTACAGCATCTTAAGTGACCCACACATGCTTCAGAAATAGTACTTACAGCTATACTTGTTGTACACTATAGACATGTGTATGCTCGTGTGCTACCCTAAAAGACACACCCCTTTACTTATAACTCCACACTTATGCTCATGGATATATAGGCCAGTGTGTTCTGAAGGAATCCAGTACTTTTCTTAAGTATAAATATGGCTTTTAGGTTTCTCATTTTCATACACAAAACCAAAACTCTAAATCTCATCATAAACCAATCTCCAACAAATGGCTCAGGTTAGCAAAACAAATACTGGATCATGGTGGTGCAGGGTCCATGCGAATGGAGACGATGGCGGTGATGATTATGGTTACGACTATGCACCAATCGAGGGAGATGGCGATGATGATGATGATGATGGAGATTATGATTATGCTCCAGCGGCGTGAATTAATTTTTTAGTGATTGAATAACAGTAGCTCTAACTTTATGAACGTATTGGCTAGTGTCGGGTTCATGGATCATAGTTTGTTATTGTGAGAGAGGATTAAAATTAGTCGAGGATTATAGAAATTCAATGATTAATTGGGATATGTTTTGAAATTTGAAATATTAATGAGATGGTGTTTGGAGTTGATTATTCCTTTTGATTTAGTTGTTATTTACATTCAATCTAATTAAGGGCAATAGAGTATGTATAATTGTATATACAGCACGAGTTCTATGTGATGTCTAATTTAAGATGCATGCAAATCCTTTTTTCTTGAAAATTACATGTTGGCTTTTATTTAATCAAATTAGCACTAATCAACACACAGACCACACGAATAAAGAGCTATATATATAGCGATGACATTTTAGGGTCTGTAGCAATAGCATGCCGTCGTTATAGGCCTTTCAATCTATTGTGACGACATGTCATCTCTATAGATATCATGGCTACAAACCCGTGCTTATAGTTGTATATATAATGTCGTCGGGATAAAAGTCATGGCCATACATTGTTACACAAATACATATACATACATACATACATACATACATATACATTGTTACACACATGTAGTATTTATAAGATCTAACAAAACGTAAAAAAAAGATAAAATTTAACCCATGTCGTCACTATGGACTATCTATCATTTTTCACTTTTTTGTTGATTCAGTATTAAAATGTAAGAAAAAAATTTAATAAAATTTTAACCTATAGCGAATCGTGTTAGAAGCCGTTGCCACACATAGTGATACACAGATTCAGATACATATACATTGTTACACACATATACTATTTATAAGATATCACAAAAAGTAAAAAAAAAAATTAAAATTTAACCCTTAATGACGTCCTATCGTCGGTCGTCGCTGTGTACTATATATTATCTTTTACTTTGTTTTGTTGATTCAGTATTAAAATAAAAGAAAAAAGTTAAAAAATTAAAATTCAATCTTAGGCGGTTATAAGCTAGAATTTCCCACCGCCCTTCCAACCTATAAAACAACAATGAACTGGTGTTCATAATGTGTGTATATATAGTTTTGTTGCTCTGTTCTAGATAACCAATTTCAAACGTCTTAATATAATAATATGTGAGATGTGTATTTCTAAAGCGATGGGTCGAATAGTTTTAGTAAAGTGTGTAAGCAATTTGATCCGTTTGTGAACTAGTCGAGTTCAGTATCACTTAAAGCTTGATTTGAGTCGAGTTTCACATAGTTGAAATTGAAATTCCATCTATGAAAAACATCCGATGGTGCACTTCCTTGTATTTAATTTAAATTTGATCGTTTATAACAGAAGGTAAAATAGTATCTTTTTGGTATTTGAAACACACATATAAAGAAATAAGAATACAATGAACAAAATTTACATGATAATAACACCTTATATATATCATAAAGTCAAACACATGTCTAAAGCAATAATTAATAACATCGAAGAACAAATGTTAATAAGTTATATCATATAAACCATAATTTCATTAAGAGTTCGGTCTAAAGCCTGATTATGTAAATCAAGTTGATAGACACACTACAAAAATTTCGACCATTAGCGGCAACATGTGTCGCTGCTATTACCTAAGAAAATTGTTGCTAATACTTTTAGCGGCGACATAAAGTCACCGCTAATAATTTGTTGCTAATGACTAATAATTCGCCGCTAATAACCTTACTTTCACCGCTAATAATTCCCCGCTATTTGTTTAAGTTTATGGTTGACTATTAGCTGCAATATGTTGCCGCTAATGGCCACTGTTTTCTATTATTATTTTTTTTGTTATTTTTGAATTACAACCCAAATAAATTTAGATTTCTCAGTATCATACATAAGTACCAACATAAGTAATCTAGTCATAAAACTTAATTAAACATAAGTAGGTTAATCGTAATACGATATTTAAACAGCTTGATTTAACTACTCCAAAACAAACTTAACCTAATTATACGATACGATATTCATCCCCCTTGTGCGAATCGCCTTCTTTGGCTTGATTTGGAGTCTTTTGCGAAGCAATTAACTGTGTAATTTGTGAAATAAAATCCGCAGGTTGAGGGATGGTGGTGGCCGGAGGTTGAGCAAGATGGAGGGCAGAATGGTGGTCCGGGGAATGTGGCTAGAGGGAAAGGATGGGTGCAGTGGGTGTGGTGTGGAGGGAAAGAGGGAAAGTGGAGACAATCATGATTTTGTTAGGATCTGCAACCAACAACGGCGACTTGTCGAGGCTAATGATGTCGCCGCTATTGGTCATGGTACAATATAACCATGACCGTTAGATCCATAACATTATCAACGACCAGATCTGAGTGAATAAACATCAAACGGATCGAGGATCAATAGCGACGACATGTCGCTGCTAATGAGGTCGTCGCTAATACTGTCGCCGCTAATGACACGTGTCGTCGTTAATAGTGTTGCCGCTATTGTTGACATTTCTTGTAGTGACATTTGAAAAACGAAACATTATGATGTCCATAAATAAATATTCTTGTATCCGTCATGTTATTTTTCAGGTGTAACAAAATATTTAGTATTACTTTCTAAAAAAGCTATGTTCTTTCCAGCAGCGGACCCAAAAAATTATTTTATGGGTGTCGAAAGTTATAGGTGCTCAGATGTCTGTCATTCGATTTCAAACTTTTTGAACCGGTTCAAGTCATGTCAGGTCATATAAAAACATATAAACCATATCTATAAATAATTGATGTAAATTACAATATGAAATTATAAAAATGCATTTTTCGTGAATTTATATGTTTAATTAATTATTGTTAGACCCATTTATTCTAATATCTTTAGATATAATATCTAAGTATACTTCATTTCTCATTTGGCCATTTAGGTAATAGAAGTTCATAACTTTTACTTGACGTAAAAATGATTAATTAAACTCGGATATACAACTAAAAGCACTATGTAACAAAATATATATAAAAGCAAAAAATGTATTTTTATATTTTCAATAATTATATTCTAAAAAATTAAACAGATCAAATAAAGATTGTAATAAAAGAAACAAAAAAAGAAAACAAACTAAACATTGAAAAATTTTAAAAATACTAAATATGATCATAGATTCCGTCTCTTAGCAACTTGATTTTTACTTGATTTTCATTTGACAATCATGCATACTTAATTTGATTTTATATAATAATATTAGTTTAGAAATAATTGGCAATTTAAAAGGAATTAAGTTATTAGAATCTTTTAATAAAAAAGAATTACCTATTTAAAATCTTTCAATTACATATAAATTGAATTACCTAATTAATGATTGGCTAGATAGAAGGAATTACGGTAATTACAATCATTTTATAAGGAAACTATTGTCAAATTAAAATTTTTTTATTTTCTATTTTCAAACTTTATATAATTTGAACTCCTCCCTCAATCTACATGTTTTTAACTCTCTTAAAAGTCCTAAGATGCCCAACTTCAACTCTCAATTCGGTTTTATACTTCTGCAAACTAGTAGTCTTACGTAATAATACTACAAGGTAAAGAAATATTTTGACCAACCAGCACTGCGACGATATGCTTCATGATGAATTTGAAAACTTTGAATTAACTTTTTGTGGTGTCATTTTCAAAGAAAAAGACTCATGGGTGTCGTTTTCAAAAATTATTAGCGATCGCCCGAGTTTCGATTACATATATTAAACATCAAGAAAAAAATTCATGGGTGTCGGGTGAACCCCATACCACCCTCTTAGGTCCGCCCCTGGTTCTTTCACTTTTTTTATGCGGCCACTAGCAGGGAAATCTACACTTTCCCATCGTGACACACTCATGCACTAGATAGACATTTTCACCACTAGTAGATGAAGCTATTATATTTAATTATGCTACACACACCCTTTACTTATATCTCCACACTTAGTACTAATACTTACATTGTTTGCACATTGCAGACATGAGTACACTCGTGTGCTACCATACAATAGACACATCCTTTACATATAACTCCATACTTATGCTCATGGATTTATAGGCCATTGTGTTATAAAGGAATCAGGTTCTTTTCTTACCCATAAATATGGCTTCTAGGTTTCTCATTTCATATACTCAAAGTCTCAAACCACAACTTTCAGTTTCATCTTAAGCTCATCTACAACAAATGGCTCAGGTTTTCAAGACAATTACTGGATCATGGTGGTTCAAGGACCATGCAAATGGAGCCGATGATGGTGATGATCTTGGTTACGATCATGCACCAATCTCAGCTAGCTTCGAGGGAGATGGTGATGACGATGATGGAGATTATGATTATGCTCCAGCAGCATGAATTAATTGTTTAGTGATTGAATAACACTGGCGCTAACTTTGAGAACATGTTAGCTAGTGTCGGGGTTCGTGGATCCTAGTTTCTTACTGTGAGAGAGGATTAAAATTAGTCAAGGATTATAGAAGTTCAATGTTTAATATATGTGGGTATGGTTTGAAAAATTACAGCTGCACATTCCGTTTTTAGAAAAAGTTACCAACGTTATTTTCCCGTACTACGTGGCGGGAGTTTGATCATTTTTCTCCCGCACTACGTGGTGTGAGTTTGGTCGTTATCTTCTCGCCTCGTTAAAAACATTAAGCGAATACCGAAACCGGTTCCAACGATACCAATACCGTCATGTTATTACAACTGTAACTTCACTTGCTATAGCCCACAATAAAAAAAAAAAATAACTCGATTTGGATTCAGTTTCATCTTGAAAAAAATTAAATTGGAACGTCAACAATAAAAAGAGCTAAAGATAACCATGCATATGTTTTTATACAAAAATTACTGAACGAAAGATATTAATGAAAAGCAAAATTTTTAAAAAATAATACGGTTTAAAGTATACTTATATATGATAAGAGAGGTGAAAATGAAAATTGAAAAAAAAAACTAAAGCTATCAAACTTTTGTGGCAGATTTTTTAAAAAACCGATGTCTTACGGTAAAATTAAGGGACCAAAACTTCAATTTCACCAAAAATCTTATGACAAAAACCAACAACACAAAGTACACACTAGCACACACTATAATTACATAACACGGTTACTTTTGGTGGGTGTATTAACTACAAAATGATCTGTGACTTTGACCCTAAATATCAAGTTTGAATTTTACAGAATTTGATTTTCTATTAGACTTGATTTATTGATTAAACTTTCCAACAATCTCCTTCTTAATGAGAAATTCCTAAACTTTATTGATCTCTTGTGTTCTCCTTTGTACAGTTTGTTCTTGTTCCTATCTTCTTTTAAAATGTAATCGCAATTTGAATTTCAACTCTCCGAATACCATTGATCAAAATTGAAGCGAGTTAGCGCCGTCAGCATCAGATTGAAACATGTCCTTCCTTGAATTATCACGACTTTCTGATTACTATTTGAACCATATTCCAACAGGGTTAGCCCAACCATAATTATTCATTTGTTGTTGATGAAGGCGATTTGATGTTGATTTGGATTTGTCAATCGGTTTTGAACGAATCTTAAATGGATTTAATTTTTTGGTCATTTGATTAACAATTCTGATTTCAGATTTTCTTTTTTTTTTTTTCTTTTTTTTTTTTAAATTTCTACGTTTCTTCATTCAGTCCTCTTTTTCTTTTGAAAAATATTCTTTTCGCCCTTTCTCTACTGATTCATTTTCCCACACTGATTCATCACTTCATACATCTTGAGTACATTTTAAATTCATACACTTCTTTCCTTTTCTTTTTGACGTAGAAAGATGAACTTCATATTTCTTTTCTTCTTTTTCTTCTTTTAATGGTGACTACACCTCTAATTCGATCATCTTCCAACCTTTGCTTTCATACCACGTCTCGCCCATGATCGTTTACATCTTTAAATCAGATTATGATGAACATTAAAGGATTCTATAGATTGCGCGCAGAGACCCTGTGAAAACCATGTGGTTAACTAGGATCATTTGCATTTTTAGATCAAATTAGGATGAACATAGAAGGCTCTGCACATTATGCAAAGAACCCGTGAATAAGTTAGTGATACCAAACAAAACACGCACACATGCAAACACACACTATTATTACATGTAATACCCGAAACATTAATATATCAGTTATAAATGTGCGAAATATAATATGAAACTTACGTTCATATATTGTCAAACTAGTAAGTTATGAAATGGATGCCTATTTGAAAAATAAAATATGTCAACGAGCATTTATTATTTTAGGAGACCATCTAATAATAATAAATTATAATATATTTGACCTAACTCTATTTTTAACTTAGTTCGACTCTTAAAGAAAAACGAGCACGTCCAAATGACATATTTGTAATTTTATGAAACAATATTTTCAAAGTTATAAAAAAAACAAATAAAATTGTTAAATTAATTATATAAGTAATCAAACAAGCAGGATGGTCACTAAGTAAGCAAGAAGAACTAGCTTCTTACTTTCATCCCACATCGACCCAGCTTGAATTCAGCAGCTTGCTTGCTTGCTAAAAATAAAAGCTTATAGATTTCTTTTAGAGTATAAGTTTTTTTAATGAACGCTTTAGTATAAAGAGAATTTCGAGTAAATGATATCGCGTTTAGTGTTGTTATTAGTTGTTTTTGAACCTTGAGTAGGTAGACTTTACAACAACCTCTTATAAATAGTTTTATAGGATGTTTTCATTTAAGTTGATCTCAAGATGATAATTATTTATTTTAGTATTATTATTATTAGGATCACTAATTTTGTACGCAAAAACCAGTAGCAAAATCAATTGTAGCAACATTATGATCGAAAAAGCAATTAGCCACTAGAGTTGCGATCACCAAAAGTGGCTGCAAAATGGTCGCAAACAAACGACCACGTCTGCAAATGACATTTATGCTCGCTAAAGATTTGGTCACAAAGTCGTTATAAGAACTTTTGCCTCAAATTTGGTTGCTAATTCTACGATGTCGTAAAATCCGATAGCAAAATCAATTGCAACAATCTTTTGGTAAATAAATTTAAAAATCTACACCTATTTGGTAAACATGATTTCTTAAGACGCTAAAAAACTTTTTATAATAAATAATTTTAAATTTAAACCTTTTTGACAAATAAAATTTTTAATAACACCCTTTTAAAAAAAACTCAAGGTAAGAACTCATGTATACCTACGTATAGGGGTGCAAACGAGCCGAGCCGAACCGAGCCCGAGCTCGTATGGGCTTGAGCTCGGCTCGTGATGACTTAGGAGAGCTCGAGCTCGAGCTCGGCTCGTTTTGAGCTTTATTTTTAAAGCTCGAGCGCTCGACAAATACTTTTTCAAACTCGAGCTCGGCTCGGCTCGGCTTGTTTTTTATTTAAATATTATTTTTAATATTTTTATATTTAATTTTGATATATATATTTATAATTATATACTTTATATATAACATTATTCATATTTTTTAACTGTTTTTTATCATAACTTTATATATAGTAGATATTATTTATATAATATATTAAATAAATTAAATAAAAATATATAAATAAAAAGCTAGTTTGGGCTCGCAAGCCGGCTCGAGCTCGATACGTGAAGCTCGGGCTCGATAATTAAATGAGCTTTTTTTCAAGCTCGAGTTTGGCTCGGGCTCGATAAAACTCGGCTCATTTCGAGCTTTTTATCGATCCGATCTCGAGTAATGAGTTTTATAGTCGGGTATGATACTATTATTATCAAAACTCGTGTATGTGTCCCATACAAGACATATTGCCATCGTAATATACATGAGGCTGACAATGGAACTTCTTAAAATAATTCCATGATATATACAAGATTCCAACATAATCTCTTATGTTCATATCAGCTCAACTTTAGCTTGAACATACTACTGTTCACATTTTTTTTATGTTGAAGAGACAGGTTCTATATACGTTTGAGACATAATTAAAAGAATATGACCTTTCCATATGATGCTTTATTTCACAGCATCTTAAGCGAACCACACATGCTTCACTAATAGTACTTGCAGCTACAATGATTGTACAGTGCAGACATGTGTACGCTCGTGTGCTACCATAAAAGACACACCCTTTACTTATAACTCCACACTTATACTCATGGGTATATACTCCAATGTGTTCTCAAGGAATCCGATACTTTTCATAAGTATAAATATGACATCTAGGTCGTTTCTTGTTTTCATACTCAAAACCATAACTCTAAATCTCATCATCAGCTCAAATGGCTCAGGTTAGCAAGACAATTGAACCATGGTGGTGGTTGGGCCATGCAAATGGAGACAATGATGGTGATGATCAAGGTTACGACTATGCACCAATTTTGACTCGCTTCGAGGGAGACGATGATGACGATGATGGTGACTATGATTACGCTCCTGCAGCATGAATTATTTGTTTGGTGATCGAATAACACTGACTCTAACTTTGAGAACGCGTTAGCTAGTGTCGGGTGGGTTCATGATATCTTAGTATCTTATTGTGAGGGAGGATTAAAATTAGTGATGGATTATAGAAGTTCTATGTTTAATTGGTGTATGTTTTGAAATATTAAGGAGATGGTGTTTGGAGTTGTTTATCCCTTTTGATTTAGTTGTTATTTAATCTTATTAAGTGCAATAGAGCATGCATAGCATGAGTTCTACGTGATGACTAATTTAGCATGCATGCAATTCTTATTTCTTAATAATTATATTATTTATCTGTCAAGTATTATTTAATCAAATTAACGGTAGTTACTACTTAACCAAACACAAACTACAGGGATAAAGAGCTACAGTGATGGCATTTTTAGGGTATGTAGTGACGATGTTGTTGTTATAGATGTTGTGGCTACAAACCTGTACCTTTAGGTGTATATAGTTGTTAGGATAGTAGTCAACGCCATATATAGTTACACACATACATATACACGTGCATTGTTACACATGTATACTATTTATAAGATGAAACACAACGTAAAAAAATTAACCTATAGCGGCGACTTCTCTATGCTATTTCACTTTTCATCCGATTTAGTAATAAATAATAAGAAAAAGTTAAAATATAAAATTTAACCTATCGTGAAACGTCGCTATAGGCTAGACCTTATTCTTTTTACTCTTACATTTTTGTTTATTCAAACCGGTAATCGAGCTGCCATGGGTCAATCAAAAACATCAAATTGCGAGTGATGCAAGAAAACTGATAGCGAGTGATGGCATACAAATTTTTAAACACAAATAAATTGCTTAACTTTAAAAAAACTCGCAATCAAATTCGTGTCTCAAAAAAAAAATAACACAAAATTTCAATTCAAACTAAACGTAATACTTCACTTACAAGAAGTCTCCACCTAGAAGTGATTACGAACAAATTAACGGGGTTCACTACAAGAAATGTTACTATTAGCGGTTATTAACGGCGACAAGGGCCAATAGCGGCGACACTATTAGCGGTGGCTCATTAGCGGCGACATGTCGCCGCTAATGATAGTCGATCCGTTTCAAGGTGAATTCACTTAGATCTGGCCGTTGATCGGTGTGCAAATCTAACGGCGTAGGTTTTATCGTACAGAGGCAATAGCGGCGACACCATTAGCGGCGACATGTCGCCGCTATTGCTCGAAACATAAACCCGCGACTTGTTCCCTCCCTGCTCATTCTTCCCTCCATTCTTGCCCTAGCAGCTCTCTGTGCGACCTCCGGCGACCTCCACCCTCGACCTCCAACCTCCACCCTCAACTTCCAACTTCCAACGTCCACCCTCCGACCTCCGATCTGTTCCCTCGCTACATGCCCTCAACCTCCTCTTATGCTGCCCCCGTCGACCTGCTGCTCCTGCCCCGGTCGACCACCTGCTGCTACCGGCGATCTTAACCACCGTCGCCGCCTCTTCCGTCTACCTTCTATTGCCTTCAACGTAAGGTACACTTTTTCTTTTTTTCCTTCTTCTTTTGTTGTTTAAACACAAAATTATGCTTCTTTATGTTAATTTATGGTTGAAGGATGTTTAGATGTTGATATTTAGTTAGTTGAATAAGATTTGTTAAAAGATTTGTGTAATTTTTAGGTTTTAAAGGAACTTGTTCAGGATGGTGAATTAGTGAGACAACATGTAGTATATGTTTGAATTTATTCTTAGTTAAGTAATGTATTTAAGTATTTAGTAGGTTTGAAGTATATGATTTAGGTATTTTGTGTATTGGTCATTTGATGTATACTATTTGTTTAAATGGATTTGAGAAATAGATTTAGGTATTTTTGTATAATATATGCTATTTAGTTAGTTAAAAATTAGTTGAATATTGTTTACATGTATTTGAGTATTTGATGTAGGCTATTTGTTTAAATGATTGAAAGATGTTTAGATGTTTATATTTAGTTGGTTGAAAATTGATTGAAAATTATTTAGACATATAAAATAGTTTACTTTATTGCTCTTATTTATATGAGCCAAATAACACTCCACTAGTGTTAGTTTAAACTTTACTTTATGAGAAACAAAAATAGTTAGCTATAATTAACAAAAATAAGAAATTACTTGAAACATTAAATGAAACATGACCTTACTTGAAACAATTTCAATAATATTGCAATTCATTCAAAGAATTTCAAGAGATGATATCACTGTGGATTGTTTTGGTATACCTCATGGCTGATGTCATGAGTCATGGAGGTGATGGCGCAGGGGATCCACCACTTCCTCCATTTGGCGGTCCTGGAAGTCACGCAATGGATGGTAATTATTATTATTATAGTTTATTTATTTACTATGTTTATTCAATTATTGTAACTAATGAATTTTTATTATAATTGCAGGTACGCCTTCTCGAAAAACAAAAGGGAAGGCGAAAAACAAAAAACTACAGCAAGAGATAGCCAAAAAAGGGGGACCTTTATCTCTCACTTTTGATAGAGCTGTCACATATACCCCCGTCGGTGAACTTAATGATATGTTTGTTCGTGAGGTGGGGATATACATAGAGGCTAATTATCCTTTTAATGTACGTTTTTATGATAATCTTTCCGATGCTCAGAAGAATGCCTTGGAAGAGCATATGGAGGTAACGTTTTATAAGTTAAATGTTTGTTATTTATTTTTACTTAACTAACTTTTTCTTTGTTTAACTTAAATGTAGTGACGCTTTGACTTTAATGAGATTTTGCGAGATCGTGAACGCGCTCAGTTAGAGGGTGGCATTCAGTCGATCTTTCTCAAGCGATTCAGAGACCGGAAAAATATTGCAAAACAACACTTTGACCGTGTTGGAGGATATGAAAATGCAGAACAAGCAAGGGTCAACCCTCCAACGGGCATGAATCATGAAAATTGAAGGAAAACTATTGACTATTTCATGAGTGACGCATTTAAAAATGCATCAAATTCAAATAAAAGAAATCGTCAACAACAAAAATACACAAACCGTGGTGGGACTGCTTCATATAGTAGTTATTGTCACAAGAAGGTAAGGCTTTAAATTTATATCTTTGTGTATTATATATAAGTATATTTTTAATATATAGTATACTTTTTAATGTTAAACAGAATAAGAGCAGACTTGAAACGTTTCATGATGCTCATACCGGTAAAGATGGGACTTTTGATAGCGAGTTAGCAGAACAACAATATGTAAGTATTTTTAAAGAGTATAGTTTTCAAATGTATATATATATATATATATATATATATGTATGTGTGTGTATGTATAGATATGTTAATCTATTTTTCTAATTAACATAGAACCGATTAAAGGAACGGTTTGATGAGTTAAGTCAATCCCAAATGAAGAAAGTGTTTCGTCAACGTCGAATGAAGTTGATATTTTTGAGTCGGTGTTGGGACAACGACGTGGACATATCAGGGGGATTGGGCGTAAACCATCATCATCTGCAGGGTCAACTTGTTTTGTTCATGATCAGGAACAAACACCTCAATCATTTACACAGGTAATCCTATCATAATAGGTTTAGGTTATTTTGATGTGTTAAGTGTATTATAGTGGGTTACGTTATTTTGACTCTTTATTGCAAAAATAGACTTAAATTATTTAAGTTTTAGTTCAAACGGGTCAAAATGGGTAAAATCACATGATTTGAGTTTCAACGGGTCAAAATGGCTTAAGTGTTAAGTGTATCAAAGTGGGTTTAGGTTATTTTGAGTATTTATGGCTAAAATATACTTAAATTATCTAAGTTTTCGTTTAAACGGGTCAAAATGGATGAAAGTGACATGATTTGAGATTAAACGGCTCAAAATAACTTAAAGTTTGATGTGTTAAGTGTATTATAGTGGGTTATGTTATTTTGACTCTTTATTGCTAAAATAGACTTAAATTATTTAAGTTTTAGTTTGAACGGGTCAAAATGGGTGAAAATGAGATGATTTGAGTTTCAACGGGTCAAAATGGCTTAAGTGTTAAGTGTATCAAAATGGGTTTAGGTTATTTTGACTATTTATGGCTAACATATACTTAAATTATCTAAGTTTTCGTTTAAACGGGTCAAAATGGATGAAAGTGACATGATTTGAGATTAAACAACTCAAAATAACTTATAGTTTGATGTGTTAAGTGTATTATAGTGGGTTATGTTATTTTGATTCTTTATTGCTAAAATATACTTAAATTATTTAAGTTTTAGTTTAAACGGGTCAAAATGGGTGAAAATGAGATGATTTGAGTTTCAACGGGTCAAAATGGCTTAAGTGTTAAGTGTATCAAAATGGGTTTAGGTTATTTTGACTAGTTATGGCTAACATATACTTAAATTATCTAAGTTTTCATTTAAACGGGTTAAAACGGGTCAAAATGGATGAAAGTGACATGATTTGAGATTAAACGGCTCAAAATGGCTTAAGTGTTAAGTATATCATAGTGTATTTAGGTTATTTTGACATGTTCATTTTCGACACTTAAATATCTATTTTTGTGTATTTTGTTTTGTAGGATCAAATTTCAAGTATATTTTAAAATCCAAGTTTTATGTCGCAACATACACAAATTATTGCTTCGCAAAAGGCTTCAAATCAAGGCGAAGAAGATGATTCGGATGAGGGTGATGAATAGCATATTTAATGAGTAGGTTAAGTTTGTTTTTGGGTAATTTAGTGTTAATCTACTTATGTTTAGTTTTATGACTAGATTACTTAATATTGTTTACGTAGGTATGAAAAATTTATGTCGTTTATGAACACTAGTTTATTTTGTGTTATTTGGAAATCTAGATTTTTTTTTATATGTGTATTAATGGGTTGAAAACCTGGAAATTTAAAAATATTTAAAAAAAATTAAAAATAAGTGACTATTAGCGACGACTTGTCGCCGTTAAAAGTCTCCCATGAATTTTTTATTTAACCAAATAGCGGCGACATTGTCGCCGCAAATGACCCTATTAGCGGCGACATCATTAGCGGCGACTTATTAGCAGCGAAAAATTAATCAATAGCGACAAACTAATAGCGGCGACTTATTAGCGGCGATTTTGACCATTAATAGCGGCGACAATTGTCGCCACTAATGGTCGAAAATTTTGTAGTGGTTGCGCATGTTGCACACTCACAATCCCGTTAGGGCCTCCCTTAATTGCAGCCGCAAACGGTCTCATTTTATAGTAGTGATGGTATTAAGCGATACACGTATGATTATTCAAGCTGCAAACGGGTTACAAAACAGTAGATTTTTTTTTTGTATAATTCATGTATTTAAGTAAATTAATTGATATAGTTAATCAGTTTAGGTGGTTTTTGCCTTCAGCGGATGTGTTTATCAATTTAACGATTTGGGTGGGAAAATCTTTAGCGGATACGTGTAATCATGCCACGTGACGCCCAAGTTACTCTTTTATTAGAGTAAATAAAGGTAAAACAATATAATAAATAGCATATAGAAATTCCTATAAATTTAAAATTATATCACAAAAATTATAGAGTTATTTGATATGTAGTGGATATTTTATATTCGAGTAAGTTTTTTAGATAAGTTTAAGATATGGTTTCACGTAATAACTAATAACAATCCCATACGTGTAATATGCTGCTTTACTTTAGAGCAGCCTAAGTGACCCAGGTGCTTTAGCAATAATACTTACATTGCTTGCACACCACTGACATGTGTACACTCGTGTGCTACCATATAAGACACATCCTTTACTTATAACTCCACACTTATGCTCATGGATATATATATAGCTCATTATGTTCTTATGGAATCCGGTTCTTTTATTAACTATAAATAATATGGCTTCTAGTTTTCATTTTTATACTCAAAACCACAACTCTCAGTTTCATACTTTCATCATAAGCCCATCTTCAACAAATGGCTCAGGTTAACAAGACAATTGGATCATGGTGGTTCAGGGACCATGCAAATGGAGACGATGATGGTGATGATCTTGGTTATGATCATGCACCAATCTCGGCTAGCTTCGAGGGAGACGGTGATGACGATGATGGAGATTATGATTATGCTCCAGCAGCATGAGTTGATTATGTTGTTCTTATAGTGAGAGATGATCCAAATTAGTGAAAGATAGGTCAATCTTTTAGTGTATGTTTTGGAATATTAATGAGTTCTATGTGATGTCTAATTTAGCATTTATGCATTCTTTGATGATGATATATGAATGCGCGCATGTATGCATGTGAAATTGAACCGTAGTATATGACACAACATTATTTGCGGCAGAAACAAAATCTATTGCAAATTAACTGACAAAATAATATTGTTTTTTAAAACTAGCGACTAAAAACAAATCAGTCACAAAATAGGTACTAATTTAAAGATAAGAAAACTAAAACAAAAGGTAATTCGGTCTTTAATATGGTCGCATACATAGCGACCACGTCAACACTGAAATTAATGGTCGCTAACGTTTCTGTCACAAAGTTGTTATGAAAAGAAGCCTTGGTGCAAAATCCAGTAGTAAAATCAGTGGCAACAGTTTATTTCGGCCGCAAAAGTAAATAGCCACCAAGGACGTTGCAACTGCAAAACATGTCACAAAAATAGAAACCACATCCACGAATGAAATTAAGGTCGCTAACGGTTTGGTCACAAAACTGATCGAAAAACACTATGTCACAAATTGGTCTGTAATATTGCGATGTAAAATATGCTGTAGCCTGTAGCAAATCGGTGATCACAAAATTGTCACATTTTCGTAGTAGTACTCGAACCCACATCCAAACCGGTTTATTAATATATCTTATAAATGAAAATATAAATTGTGTGTTGATATCTTTAGATATTTGAAAATTTATTAAAACTATAAAATAAGTGTAGTTGATATTTTATATATTGGGGCATTTACATATTTACCCTTCCTAAAGTCATTAATTACATATTTACCCAAATCAAAAAATCAATTACATATTTCCTCTTCATAAAACATACATATTACATATTTACCCATTTTATTGAAATTATTTATTGAATAATTATATTATTCGTATTTACATTAAATTATTTTTACACATTTCATTTTCAACGACTATTAATGACATAGTTTCTCAAGTTCGAGTCTTATATATAAATAAAAGCAATAAAATTTCATCTCATTTAAAAACTTTATTTTAAAAGACAAAAACCGATAATCAAAGTTATATTTTCAGATACAAAACATAATTGTTTAAAACACAAACAATTATAATAAGAAAACATTAATATGTAAAAATCTCTTAGTAAAAACAAGGTAAAATAGTTATATAATGTATAAAGTTTAGTGAAATGGATAAATATGTAATATAAATTTTAGAAAAAAAAATATGTAATTAATTTTTTAGCTTGAGAAAATATGTAATTTTTGGTGTTAATAAGAGGAAATAAGTAAAAATTCATTATATTTATAAAGTAAGCTTTTTAGGGGAGTATAAAGATGAGGTTTTAGGAAATAACGCCATCCCACACATAAATATTTGGGAAAATTACTAAAATGACCAGTTGACCAACTTAGATTACCAAAACAACCATTGACCAGTTAAAAAAAAAAAAAAGGACCTTTGACTTTGACTCTCGCCCGTAGCGAGGAAACCTCATAAACCCTCACCCACGTGGTATATTTTCCCCTCGCCCACATGTATTAATCTCGCCCACGTGGAAAAACGAATTTAAAAAAAAAAAATTTGCTAGGCGAGGGGTGCAACTCCCTAGGCGAGAGATTGGACTTCCCCTCGCCAAGTCAGCGAGGGCACGTCACCCTAGGCGAGGGATGTGACATCCCCCTCGCCCACGTCACCTCCATGTCAGCGAGGGGTTCGATTTACGAGGCGAGGGGTACACTAAACGAGGCAAGGGAACGCTAAACGAGGCGAGGGTGCAATAAACTAGGCGAGGGGTACACTTATCTAGGCGAGGGATGTGACATCCCCCTCGCCGGGTCAAATCGAGGTCTCGTCGCACGCAGATTCAGGCGAGGTAATGGTTAAAGGTGGCGAGGAGTATATATAGGCTCGATGGGGGGACATGGGGGACCATTTGAGACCCCGATTTTTTTAAAAAATTCGAGAAGAGCTTTATAAAAGCTTTTAAAAATTTGTTTGAGAAAATCTTGTTGATGGAGCATGAGGTTAGTTTTTATTTATTTATTTTGACTTTTACTATTATTTTTATTTTTTATTCCTTTTATTATATTGAACTTATTTATTATTTTTATGCAGGGTTTTTATGCATCCAATAGTATTACTATTAGATGTAATGTAAAAGTTGCAAAACAAATTTATATTAAATTAAAAGACAATCCTGATCAACTTGTTATGTTTAATAGCACATGTTTTGCAAAATGGCTATTATGTGAATCCATTACTAATGATGCATCACTTATTCATTTAATATTACAAACGCAAGTTCATACCGACAATCCAGAGAACGGTATCAACTTTTCAATTAATGGACAAAATCTCCAATTTGGCCGTAAGGAATTTTGTATTATTACCGGGTTTAAATTTGGTGATATGACGCGCCAAATTATTCCTACGAAAACAAATTTTGTCGATATGGTTTTTCATAAAAATGGAATAATTAAACCTACTTTAGATGATTTAAGAGAAGTTTTTGAAAACAGGTTACACATGTTAGATGATGTAACTGTAATAAAAGTTTGTTTATTATTACTTGTTCAACAAGGTTTTATGGGATTAGAAGGAAAAAAAATTTTAAACAGTCAACTATTAGATTTAATAAATGATTTAGGGGCATGGAATAATTTTCCGTGGGCTACATATCTTTGGAATCATACTTACCCTCATATATATAATGCTTTTTATAAAATAAAAGAGATAAATGAAAGAAAAAGCTGAGATACAGCATTAAATGATTTGTTTGGACATTTAGGTAAGTTTTGAATTTAATAATTCTAATTATATTGATTATTTATTATTATATATTCAACCAATCTATTTTGTTTTTTATAGATTTGGATTTACGAAATTTTTCCAATAATGAATACTTTTGGAAAACGTCGTGGGTATGTGTCAAGAGGTATTGACTGGCCACGCATGAGTTTAATTACTTGAGAACAAGCGTTATCTATTATAAACAATTCAAAAGAGGTAAGCTATTAAGTTGAAATAAATTACATGAATAAATATTTGTTAGTACTAAATTAATTTATCAAATAATTTCAGGGTCATTATCTACCATCAAATATTATTTCAACAACTTTTGAGCAGTACCAACAATACTACAAAATAAGTTGTCTTCACTGGGGTGAAATTCCCGTCGAGGAGGAAGAAATAAAATTTGAAATAACGACCCTGACGGCAATAACGTACCGCAATTTGATAATTGCTTTAGTACGCAAAAACACAATAATGAAGAATCACAAGAAAAACAAAGCAAAAAAATGTTCACTGCTGTGATCCGAAAAGTATAGAAGAAATTGTTCACAGATTACTTGTAATTATTTTATTCTTCAATTATATTAACCTTAATACATATATTATAATGAATTCACTGATTTAATGTTTTTATTTTAAAGAATAACTACTTCAAAAAAGAAAAAACAGAAACTTATAGCGCGAAAAATGTGTTTGAAGGCAATACAGAAGCAGAAGCAGAAGAAGTAAGTATAATGAATTCTTATGTTTTAGTTTAATACAAATCAATTCTTATGATTTAGTTTAATAATTATTTTATAATACTAATATTTAATAAACCCTAACATTTTATAAATTCTTATGTTTTAGTTTAATACAAATCAATTTGTAAATACTCCACCTCAGACGTTTCCATCTCCTATTCCCGGTCCTAGTACAGAGAAGGTATTACCAAATTTAATTTCAATTTAATTATTATAATTATTATGTAACTTATATTTAATAACGTTTTATAAATTTTTTTTTCTTTAGATTGTATTGTCTTCTGATTTAAAGACACGTAGTATAGAGAAGGTATTATTTAATTATTCTTACATATTTATTAAATATTATTTAAATTAATAATTGTTCTTATTACTTTATCTTATTGTTTTAACTAACAGACGGTTCTGATCGCGTTACGAAAAGAGAAACATGAAATTAAGCCATCGGCAGCCGTTAGTTCACCTTTTTTTGTTTTTAAAAAAAAAAAATAAAATAACCCTCAAAAAAATGTGTTGGAGTTGTTCACCAGTGGTGATCGATTCACTACTTCGCTTACTGTGGGTCGTGAACACACATCATCATTTTTAGGTGATTTACTTCAAATTGAAAATACAAATGGTTGGCTTGAGGCAGACGTAAGCATTCAATTTAAATATTTATTTATGTATATTAATTTTTTTATATTTTGTATTAATTAATTTAATGATTTATTTGAGCAGCATATATGGGCGTATGTGACATATCTGTTACGGTCCCGACCATCAAATGCACGTTGGATAGTTTTTCCTCCGTGGTTTACCATTTTTTTGTTTGAAATGAAAAAATTATCTACATACGCAAACGGTTCGGAGCCATTTTATCCACCAATTAAAGATGTTGATGAGGTAATTATAAATTAAATATTTTTATTATTTATTTAAATCATTTTAACTTGTTGTTTTTTACAGTTATATTTTCCAATGAACATTGCGTTGGAACATTGGATTTTGATACGAATAAATTTGCTACAATGGACTGTTACAGTTTATAACAGGTAATAATTTATTAAATTTAAATATTAAATATTTATGTTTATGTAACACTATTATTTTTTTTTATCAGTATGGCAGGAACTTATGTTAATGAAATAGATTTTGCATTGAAGCAATTTGACCGTACGCTTCCGGGATAGTTATATTATCATTCTTATTTTGAAGACCGTAACATGACTATCTCTCTACCAACATCTTTTCAACGAATCACACCGTCAAATGTGCCCCAACAAAGTTTTGGATCAGGCGATTGTGGTGTTTGGGTTTGTATTATACTACAACGTTTAATTAACGGAGATGAGTTATGTCCTGTTGAAGATGTACGAGTTACAGCTCAAAAGTTTAGAGGGAAATTAGCAGTATTATTGTATGAAAATTTAACTAATAGATTATAAGTTCATTAAATTGTATGTATTTGATTAGTTGAAAATACGATATTAGCTGTTAACAATATTTTACTAAGCGAAAGATTAAATACGATATTAGCTGTTTACATTTAATTTTATATTTAAATTCATAATATGATATCTATAAATAGACACATAGTTTATACTTCACTCACTAGCAACCACACTCTACATTTCTCATCTCATAAATCTATGGATAAACAACAATACTCTTCTCAACCCGCACCTAAACCGTCATCTTGGATCATAAGTAAATGGAGGCGTCCAAAAAATCAATCAGAATCTTCAGCTTCTAATGTTCAAAACATGGAAGAAAACCCTCCTATAAACGTACCATTACAACCCTCCAATCGACCTACTGTACGTAGATGGGCCATTCCAGATGATGAATCAGATAATTGGTCAACAGATGTTATGAAGTTTTATAATAAAGGGGACGCCCCGTTTTGTTATTCTGCTATATTTTTAACACCTGTAAAACTTGACAAGAATTTTTGGGGTATTTTACTTGGTTACCGACGTAACGATCAATTAACCTCAGTGGTAAACTTTATATATATTATTAATATATGCATTTTTTTACTTATATTAAAAATGTATATTTATACAGCATGTTGAAGGTTGGGTTTTAAGAATGATGAATTGGAGACACAGAGAGCTATACAAAGATGGACTGTCAAATATGCGTTGGAGTATACTACCTCCACAATTTTTTGACTTCTTAATGGATTCATGTAGCAAGCGTGCTATTTCGTTTGCTGATGGGAAGTACAACCCTTATCCCTCTTTTTTAGATGTTGATTATGTGTATTTTCCTTTTTGTATACAGAGTGAAAAATGGGTACTTGTTCGTGTTAATTTGCGAACAATCAAATTAGAACTTTTTTACGGTGAAGAAATAGGTGAAGATAAATTTGGTCGATTTGTTCACCCGATGTTGATGAAACTATCAGTTTATTTCAGTGCTTTATTAGTAAACCTTCGTTTTGGGAAAAAGACCGGACAAGCAGAAAAACCATTTGCTGTCGAATTAAATGAAGATTATGTTACCACACCCCAAAATTTAAGAGGGAACGAAGGAGTTTACGTCTGCAAGTTGATGGAACATTTCGTTACGTCCAAGCCGATAGATTGTGGTGCAAATTTTAAGGAGAATTGTAAGTTGTATAGGCGATTCATGACTGATCAATTGTATTTCTGGCGCAACTTACCTCGTTCAAATTAGAATTTTATCGTATAACTTTATATTATCGGCTTGTTTCGTGTGATTGTAATCGTAAGATAATAATTTTGAGTTATGTTGAACGAATTTGAACTATTGAAATTGGTGACGTTTATACAAGTGTTGTTTTTAATATTCATTTTAATAATAAGATTAGGAAAATAAAGCACTAATAAAAATATATAATATATTATAAAAATTTTATTTAAGAATAATATAACAAGCGAATAATATAAAAAGAATAGACTATTGCTAATTATTTTCTGTATTTCTTTTCCTATCAACAAATAATATATCTTCAATATTTGTTGTAAACACATAATATATCTTCAATATTTGCTGTAAACACATAGTATATCTTCAATATTTGCTGTAAACACATAATTATATTCAATTTTTGCTGTAAACACATAATATAGTATGCAAGCTATAATCAGAGCTTGCCGACTTTATTGGGCCAAGCAAGAATAGAGTTGTAGTACCCAGCTTAGCCACTTCAATGCGGAAGTTCTTACTGTCCGTTCTAAATTCTCATATATCGTGATCAGTATTATGTAGATAAAAGAAATAAGAACAAGACAGTAGAATCTTTTTGATCAGTATTATGTAGATAAAGTGATATCGTAATTGCGAATTGTAGGAAGGTTTTGGAGGAGGACGTATGTGAAAGATGAAATGCATATTTGGAATGATAGATAATGAGAGAATGAAGATAAGTTTGGTGGTTTCATATTTGGTGCACTACACTACCCTATTTATACTGATAGGAGAGAATGAAGATTTTTCCATTTAAATAATATTATCAAAATAAAACCTTAATACAAATAGGTATAATAAAATCAAAATTATTTTATCATTAAGGTTCATTCAAATCAAAATCCCATATTTTTGATGGTTGGCTAGTTGCGTCAAAGACATATTCACGAAAATCTTCTGGGTTGACATATGCTGTTGGTTGATATGGAATACTGCTTCCATCTGCTCTTGATTTTGACGAAACCTGTGATGGTAGTGGGGCTCTGCATTGGTCGCGGTTATGACCCTGTGTACAACATCTACTACATACAACTTCTTTTACTACCTCCCCACGTGACGGTATGCGTTTATTTTCTCGCGGTCTGCCAGCTTGTCTTTTATTCATCAGCGGTGGCTGCACAGGCACAAAATCAGAAGGCATCTCCCACTCAGATTGTGCTGGTAAAGGATTTATTGACTCGTCATATGTAGCCTTATATAAATCTTTAGTAAACCAGTTTAAAGTCCAGTGACTACAATCTGTTATATTTAGAAACCTTGAAACGGCAATAGCATGACCACAAGGTAAACCAGAGAGTTTCCATTGTCTACAACTACATGTTCTGCTCCACAAATCAACCAACCCTTTTTTGCCTCCGTCTGCAACCTCAAATGTGTGACCATCGATTCCGGTCACTGTCCATGTTGCACTTTTTGCAATTCTTCTTGTTATTTTTTTTTCTGCCCATTTTGTAAGACTATGCGACAGTTCACCTACAATATTTAATATGTTAATATTTTTAACAAAAAACATAAAATATTATATGGTACTTTTATATAAAAATATTACCTGCAGTCTGTCTACGATTAAAATATCATTTCTATAGATATTCTCGGAAAAATTCAACAAGCCCAATAATTGGTAATTTTCTAGTATGTCGTGACAACGCATTGATAGACTCAGCGTTATTAGACGTCATGATATTATAACGACTTCTTGAACAGTGTGCTCTTGCCCATTTTTCAAACCCGACATTGACTAAAGTATTTTGAACGCGTGGAAGTACAGCGGTGAGTCTATAAAATCTCTCTTCAAAATCAGAAACTCTATAAGCTTTACAGGTCTGCCACCACAATGACTCATAATTTTTTCCTTTCATTGACTTTAATCGCAGATTTACCATCAAATGACGACAACATAACCCGTGATATGCATGTGGAAACACAGTTTTGATTGCTATATCAATTGAGGCAGCTCTATCAGATATAATGGCCAAATTTGGATTATCACCAATACAATTTTTAAGTTTTGATAAAAACCATTTCCACGACTCTCCGCTCTCTGTTTTACCAACACCGTATGCAACTGGTAAAATCTGATTGTTTCCATCCATACCTACCGCTAAAACATGATGCGTAAAAACTTACCCTTTAAATGTGCTCCATCAATCACAATTAAAGGCCTTAAAAATTGCACAAAACTTCGAATCTAAATAAATAAATAATGTTAGTATTATTAAAATATTATTAAAAATCATACTAAAATATTTACTTACCGCTGCACCGATTGCGACAAATAACATTTCAAAACGTCCCATTTCATCTACAGCAATGTCAGTGACCGTACCCGGATTTGCTTTCTTCAAGTTGTAGCAGTAAATAGGAAGATGTGAAACGATTCTTCTGGGGATCCTTTTAATAGTTCGAGCGCGTAAGCCTTCCCACGCCAAGCTTGAGCGTACGATATGTTAACTTTAAATCTCTCTTTAATATCATTCATAATTTCTTTACCCCGGTAAATTCGACAGCTATCTTTTAATTGGTCTTTATGATATGACCCAAAACTTTTTTGTTTGCTTGACGAATATTGGGATAAGTTTGTGTCTTGAACAAGTATGTAGTGATTTAAAATATCTAACTTGAAATATACTTGTATTTTTAAAACAATGCGCACGGATACACCAATCGCAACCATCGTTACGACATGACGCCTCAAATCTACTTTTTGATGATTTAACCACTTTATACTCAAAACATTCGGTAAGACACATCATACCCAATTTCAGTTGTAATTCTTCTTTGTTGTTGAAACAATCACCTTCAGAAATCGTTGACAACCCAGAGCTGGTATTTTTGAGTGGATTATTTGTAGGATCGGCTAATGACTCCGGTTGTGAAAAAAATATATCTTCATGAACTTTATACTCGAAATGATAGGGAGGCGGATGCTCTTTTTCATAAAAATCCTTATTTTTTTCGTTTTCATAATCATATTCTTGCTTAACATCACTATAACTCTCGTCATCCACAGGAATATCGTTTAAATCATATATAAACTTTTCAGTGATGTTTGTAAATTTAAATTTTTTTCGTGGACAGCAGAGCTACTACCAACACCGGATTCTTCACTGACGAATAACGTAAAAATTTCGTGTTGATCTTTAAGAACAACATTCATAAAATATAGTAAATCTTTATCATCATATATATCAATAAAATGAGTATAGGTAGACATTTTATGATAACCGTATATAACTTTGAATTCTCAGTTTTGAAGAAATAATATTTTTAATTCATCAAACGTTATATTAGTAGATAAACTAAGAACATGTCTAACATTTACCTTTTAATGGTAGATATTCTTCAACTCCGTTTACAAAATGCCATTTACCACCACTACATAATATGATATTCATTGACATTTTATAAAGTTTTAGAGAATTTTATGAAAGATGTTGAGAAGGATGTAAATATATGGGTAAACATGGTGTTATATAGGAAAAAAATTAATTTAAAATTTTTTATTATTTAAATAACAATAAATAATTAAAAAACTCGGATTTTTTTGATTCAAAATTAATTAATTAAATTTTTTTTTTTGGCGAGGGGGGGCATTTTCGTAATATGGGCGAGGGATTCTCATAATCCCTCGCTGAGTCAGCGACGGATGCACCAAAACTTGACACGTGGGCGAGGAAGAAGACACGTGGGCGAGGGATCATGGTTTTCCCTCGCCGGCACGTTTCCTGGGCGAGGGATCATGGGTAATCCTCGCCACGTGGGCGAGGATGAGACACGTGACGAGATACGATTGGTTGATTTTTTTGATAAACTTGATTTTGATCGGTTATTTTGGTAATTTGAGTTGATCAAATGGTTATTTTGATAATTTTCCCTAAATATTTTAACCACAGCAGATCATAAACATGTATACCCGCAAGTCTTACATGGGTGATGGGTGACAGATGCGTGACTAATATGAGACATCAGTTTATAAAGAGGTGGTATCGTCATCTTAACATCATGTCGTATACAAGATTCTATCAAAGAATGGTCATATCAGCTAGCTCCAAGTTTAGTTTGACCATACAACTTTTAAAAAGAATAGAAAATTCTAAATTATTCATTTGATCAAGATCTTTTTTTTTTTTTCACAAAACGTCTCTTTAGTAAGGTCATCCCGAAAATATCCGCACCTAACAGAATTGTCTCCGCCTTTACCTTTTAAATAGAGTCGTCCAAACTTTCATTTAATGGACATGATTTCTTCATATGTCCAAATACGGTCAATCGAACCTACTTAAAATAACATGTACCTATTTAAAGTTCGACCGAATATACATTAAGTTTGACCAAACCTATCTTAAGTTCAACCGAACCTGTTTACAAATAAGTTTGATTGAACTTCAAAACGATCGAACGACCCTATTTAAAATTCGAACAACCCTTTATATGTTCGACGCCCTATACAGGTACGAACAATCCTATTTAAGGTTTGGGCTACCCTGTTTAATGTTTGGACGACGCCATTTAAAATGTAAACGTTAAGCTTTTAAGAATAGGCTAGTCAAATATTTTAGAGGACAAAAATTGTGAAAGTATAATTTTTCAAAAAAAATAATTGTGTGGAAGAGACAGATCCATACTATACATTTGAGACCAAAAAAAAAAAAAAAAAAAAAAAAAAGGGAAGAAGAAGAAGAAGATAGAAAAAAATAAAAAAACATGACCTATCCTTTTGCTGCTTTAATTTCAGCAGCTTATGTGGCCCCCATGCTTTAGTACTAGTACTTACAGCTACAATGATTGTACAGTGTAGACATGTGTGCACTCGTGTGCTACCATATACAAGACACAACCTTTGCTTAGAACTCCACACTTATACTCATGGATAGGTAGGTGTGTTCAATTCCTCAAGGAATCACAAATCGGGTATTTTTCTTGCGTATAAATATGGCTTCTACGTTTCTCATTTCCAAACTTAAAACCAAAACACTAAATCTGATCATCACAAGCTCATCGAGTCTCGAGACGATAAGATCATGGTGGTGCAGGGGCTCATCATAAGCTCATTTTCGTATCTCCAACAAATGGCTCAGGTTAGCAAGACAATTGGATCATGGTGGTGCAGGCCCATGCTAATGGAGACGGTGATAATGATGATCATGGTTACGACTATGCACCAATCTTGGATAGTTTTGAGGGAGACGGTGATGACGATGATGGAGATTATTATTATGCTCCAGCAGCATGAATTTAATCGTTTAGTGATTGAATGACATTAACTCTAACTTTAAGGATGCATTGGCTAATACCGGGTTAATGGATCATAGTGTCCTATAGTGAGAGAGGATTAAAATTTGTCAAAAAAAATCATTATAGAACTTTAATGTTTAATTCGAGTATGTTTTGAAATACTAAAGAATTGATGTTTATTAGAGTTATTCGTTTTGGTTTGATTGATGTTTTCTTTTTTTATTATCAAGACAGCATGAGTTCTATGATCGATGTATAATTTAGTATGTATGCAATCCTTTTTTCTTTACAATGATATGTTGGGCATGATTTAATCAAATTAACCGTAGACAATAACCCCCTCATATACACCTAATGTTTTCTAGCTTTAGCTCCATAACATGTGTATGGGTTTTCAAAGGCGTGTTTTCTGTTTGATTTAGAAATTAGAACTATATCTTGTATATAAATGATGACCGTTTTATATACCTTTTACAACGAAAATAATATATTACCTTAATCAGGTCATAAAAATATTAAAAAGCGAGAGAAGTTATTTAGAATGAATCAAAGTATATGTGCATCCGCCTCTATTCTAGTCAAACAAAAACTTATGACAAAGGGATTTAGAAACCATTTTACTTGTTATCTTTTGTTTATCATTATTCACCTTAACCCTTAGTAGTCATGTCGAATCTTAAACCATTTTTTTTTGTTGAACCCGATGCATAGAGCCAAAGTTGTTACTTGATAACCGATCGTGAAACCATTCAAAGTGAAAGAACATTTGAAGTTAGGTTAAAAATAATAATAATAAAAAAAAACTAAAAATGAAAAAAAAAAGAAAGAAATAAGTTATTTAGAATGAATCAAAGTTATCCAGTTAGTCATGTTAATAAGGATTGTTAAACGGTCTGGTTTGTTTTTTTTCTTGTGTTAGCCACCTTAAAAAGCCAAAATTTCCTACTATTAGTTAAGCCCAAAAATCCGTAAGACCTTTAGATATGTGCAAAATCTATATAAATTGGAGGTGCGATCGTTATAAAACTTATGTTAGAAGGATGACATATTTTGTTATTAAGTGATTATACTAGTACATGTTTTACTAGTCAAGATATAAGCCGAGTGGAGTGAACCATTGTGCGAGGTGTGTGAGACTTGAATCCTTTAAGTTCTATTAGATTCAATTTGTGATTTAATTATCTAAACAATTTGATTGTGTTTAAACCTAATTTTGTTTAATATAACTTTGATTTCTTTTATTCATTATGTGTTTGATTTTAGAATTAGTATTACATAATTGAATTGATGGTTGTGTAAATAAAATCCATTAAGCTTTGATTCATAATTATCACTTAGATCTTATCACGTATAAAGTTATCATTAATGACCTCTCAATACGTTTTACTAAAGAAAACATAATTTTGCCAAATCAAAAGCTCGAAGTGGGTTTTTTTTTTCATAAGATTGCTAAAATCCAAATTTTATTTTTGTTAATTTCATAATTTCTTAAATCAATTAATCAAGCAAGTTTTTTTCAATATTTAATCCATTTAGTTTAATTGTACTATCATTTTGAGTGATTTCCTGTGAATTCAACACGCTTCTTACCCTTTGCTATTAAGGGTGATTTAAAACTCTTTTAAATATATTTTTTCACTGATCACACACGATCAATCTTCCGCATATGAATAAAGTCATATGGCTCTATTTATTTTTATCAACAATTTCAGACAGATCATTGAGGATTTAATCAAAATCCTAAGGAGCCAAATTGTTTTTGGATTTGAAGGAATTTATTGGTCATCCATCAAAATTGCGAACCAAACATAAATATAGTCAGTAAATTATAGTTATTATTCTATTATAAGTATAAAAAATTCCCGCTCTTATGTTTGGACAGGATTTTTGATAGATATTCTATTATTAGACCTAATAATGCCCCTGCTCCCTATTTCAAGAAAGATTCATGCTTAGTTTCAATGAAGAATTTATGATGCTAGCTAGACTCCATCGTTTTCAATGTACCAGCTTTGTGATATTAATTCTTATATGAGCAACAAATACATTGGAATCAGTAATCTCAGAAGTTAAATGTGATAAATCGATCGATATAACAAATGGTATAAATTTTAAGGATCTTTCTGTATTTCGTTGGCAAATTCCATTGTTAGTCTGTTGGTGAACAGTCTAGTACAACTTTCAAAGATGTGTCAATATAAAATTAAAAAAATCCGTTAGTGATATGTCAATAATAACCATTGATGATTTGTTGGAAATCAGATTACCCAAAGTTAGATTTCTTATGTAGTATCAATAACCACATTCTCGTCATACACCATTCTAATTGATAAATTGCTACATATTTAGTTGTCGGTGTTGCCCGCCTTTTATAGTCTAACTAACTTGTGTGTTAACTTTCTTTCTCTTCTGTTCCTTTTTAAAACACAATGTGTGTATATATAAACCAGATTTATGCAATATTTTTTCCATCAATGTTATGCAGCCACAATTGTAGGCTTGTAGTTATATCTATGCAGTAGTAACTACTATCATCATAGCCCTGGGTTCATCTCTCTTGTTGTCGTCATCATTTTCTGCCATACACTGTTTATCAAGTTTTTTTTTGTTTTTTTTTTTCAAGATTATATTCTTGTTATTGCAACACCTTCATTTATTGCCGCTCTAAGCAACCTGTGCATCAGGGTTCTTTCTGCTCTAAAAGCGGAAAGTATTTATGTTAGTTATGATTTACTATTTATATAAAATTTATTATAATTATTTTATTAAAGTAGCAATTAATATTAGATTAGATTTTTATATAATTATCTTCCTTATAATCATCATGTAATTAAACATATACATACTACCTTGGTCTTATAGTTTTATAACATCGTCTTCATGTTAGTTTGACAGCACACCTGCTGACATTTTTATTCTTTTAAGAGACATGTCAAATACACTAGCTTGTGACATTAATAGAATATGACCTTTCTTGTATATGCTGCTTTACTTTACACCAACTTATGTGACCCACACATGCTTTAGTACTACTACTTAGAGCTAAACATGTGTGCTAACATATAAGGCACACCCATTACTCATAACTCCACACTTATGCTTGTGGACAAACATAAGCGTGCTTCAATTCTCTTGCCCATAAATATGGCTTCTCATCGGTTTCTTTTGATCATACTCAAACTAAAACCTTAATCATTACAGCCGAATCGCAACAAAAATGTTTTGTGTTTACAAGAGAATTGGATGGTGGTCGGTGATCATGAGTAATGCTAATGATGATGAAGGTTATTCTATGTCAGCTAGATTACGAGGAGATGGTGACAATGATCATGAAGATTATGACTATGATCCGGCAACATCAGATGGTGATTGTGGCTATGCTCCAGCGACACCAGAGAAAGATGGCGATGATGATGATGATGATGGAGATTATGATTATGCTCCAGCTGCGTGAATAAAGATTAACAATAACATTGATGTACTTCTTAGTGATATGAGGAAGAAGAAACCCTAATGACAAGAAGTTTTAAATTCTGAGAATGTTTTATTTGCCAATGTACTATCGTTTATAAGAATTAGGACTAAAATTATAACTTTATTTGTGGTTGATGTTAGGTAAGTCACTTAGTATTTATGTTGCACTTATAATAATAAACGTGTTAACATTCGAGTCAAAGTACATTTAAACAAGATAGTATTCTACTTCTAATACTACACTATTATTCACCGTGAGAATTGAACCCATCATCTTTTAGTAATGAATGTCATTTTACACACCTGAATACCTCTAGACCAAAAGATTATTTAGTGTAAACATTTAATACTATCAACTAAATATCCTGCAAATAAAATATAATACACATGTCATCATGCTTTCGCTATTTGGGAAGAGACGAGAATTAAAATACTGGTATTTGTTCTCTTTCACTTTTAGAAAAGGTTAATTAAGGCTGGTTTTGATACGATCAAGAGATTGCTTGGGATTGATTATTTAAGAAAATGATTACGTATTTATCAAATAAGCAATAATGATTAATTAACTTCAATTTTTATGATTACTGAAAACAACTTATAAGTGATTCTTAACATACTCTAAACAAAACAATTTATTGATAATTTGTTACATGATCAAAACCTATACAAGCAGATGATTAGTATTTATAAAGCAATCTCAAATAACACCCTCTATTAATAATATTCATCCGACAGAATAGTTTAAGAGAATTGACCATTTATGGCTAAATATGCTTCCCTCATGAGATTGTTATTGTAACGTGATCATATATATACTGTACATCTTACTTTTGCGATGGCCTACAAGGATCAAGATTCTGTCTTTATAACCATATCAAATAAACAAACAGCCCACTAACTTTCTTTTTGACTTTTGAGGTCAACAACATTTATTTTTAACAAAAGGATTATGAGGTATAATATGTATATGTATGGGTATATGCAGTGTGTATGCGTATAGTATTTGTTACAATTAAATCCTCTATGTATGTATGTGGTTGGATGAACTATAAAGAGTATGTCATGACATTTTATGCTAGTAACTAATCCACACTTTCAAGTTTCAAACATAAGTGAACTTGTGTCAATTTGTGTCCAAGACCAACATTTGCATAAAAAAACATCACTCATTCAATTATTTAAGATATATTATAGGTACATGGTGCCTATAATATATCTTTTTTTTAACATGTATTCCCTTCTTATATCAACACTTCATTATTTTTCGATGTAGCCTTAACACTGATTTTCTATCCCTTCGAGTGTCAGGGAATATATATGAATATTATCTCCAATGTATTATCGATATTAGTTTTATTAAAAAATCTATATTATGAGAACTTAATAATAGATTACAAAAAGGTGTTCATGTGATAGCGAGAAACACAACATTTAATTATTTTTTATAAAATTCATATATATATAGTAATACTATACTTGAATTAAATAGAAAAAATACTCGTTTTTATAGTGTAAATTTTTTTAGAAGTAATATCAACTATGAAAATTTTATAGTCATTTAAAATCATCAATTCCTTCTGAGGGGTTAGGGGTGCGGTCCCGACTGGGATACAGATAGATGATCCTGATTAAGATAACACACATATTCTCTAAAGTAGACTCACACATTTGCCGTTAAAAAAAAATTAAAAATCGTCAAAGAAGCTGGTTTGAAGGTTAGTAAATGTAATCACATATAATTGGCATCTATGTAAAAGATAATTAATATAATCAAATTCAATGAAAAAACAACGATTCTGCCTTGAAAAACTCTTAACAATTAGTGTAAAAAGACAATTATGTCCTATAAATTAGTAATATAAATTATTATACTTTCATAAATACTTGATATGCGTATTACTAACTTTTATTTCATTATATAATCTTTGAAGTTTGGTATAGTTAATTTAACAACATAACTGTTCGCAATCTACTTGTGTGGAAGAGACACCAATGCATTGTGAGTTGTGACAAAATAAATAGAATACGACCTTTCCATTTGTGCTAGCTTTACTCTACATCAGCATCAGCTTATGTGACCCCAATGCTGCACTACTAGTACTTCAGCTACACTAATTGTATACATGTAGACATGTGTGATACCACATAAGACACACTCTTCACTCATAACTCCACACTTATTCTCGTGATTGAATCATGAGGCTGCCCATAAATATGGCTTCTCATCGGTTTCTTTCGATCATACTCAAAACAAAGGCCAATAATCAAAGCTAAATCACGAAAATGTCGCTTGTTACAAAGAGAATCGGGGTGGTCAATGATCAAGAGCAATGCAGGTGATGACGAAAGCTATCGGTTATCATCTAGGTACTTACAAGAATATGGTGATGATGATGATGGAGACTATGACTACGCGCCCGCGGCATTAGACAGATTGTGACTATGCTCCGGTGACATCAGAGAATGACGGGGATGATGATGATGATGATGAGATTATGATTATGCTCCGGCTGCATGAATTAAGGATATGAAAGCTAGCTAACATTGATTTATTTCCTAGTGATGAGAATATGAGGGAATAGAACCTAATAATAGGGAATCTTAAAGTTTGAGAGTATTTGATTATGTAGTCGTTGAATGCCTGTTGTAGCTAAAGGCATTCAATATTTAATTAAGGGTTAAAAGTATGATTTGTTATCAATGGTTGATGATAGCTAGATTGATAGGTACTTGTAGTATTTATGTTGCACTTATGATTACAGTTGTGTGAATGTTATTAAATCTACATTTGTTAACCGTAATAAAGTAATAAAATTTTTAGATGACAATATTGACATCCCCAATAGTGAAAAGATTTAACAAGGATGGTAAGCAACTTGAAATCCTCATATTGAGGTCCACCGCAAGTACATTTACGGCGAGCATGTTACTTCCTAGATACATGAGAGAAATTGATAGAAGAACGAACCAAATAATTACAATGTCGATGGCGTTACATAT